>CM042868.1:7554670-7594670 GCA_023658055.1 Thaleichthys pacificus | reverse complement strand
CGGCAGCTTGACACACACACACCCACACACACACACGCTATGGCTACTTAGACACACACAGACACACACACACACACACACATGCTATGGCTACTTAGACACACACACACGCACAGTACGGCTACATAGTCACACACACACACATATACACACTATGGCTACAGAGACAGACACACGCACACACACACTATAGCTATATAGACTGACACACATACACCCAAACTTAGGTGTGAAAAGTGTGATTGTGAAGGTCGATTCTCAGGAAGTCTGTCCCCACGGAAACCATGATGGAACGCTCTGAGCAAACCATGCGACACACTGACCCGCCAGGAATACAGTGTGTGTGTGTGTGTGTGTAGAACAGTGGCACAGACAGGGACAGGTGTCTTGGTCCTCCCCTGGGATCTACTCCAGAAACCCAGACAGAGCGCGTCTCTGTGAATCCTGATTGGACAGTTCAACACACACAGGCATACCACTTCAAACACACACACTTTGCATGCTCAGATTCAGCTCTCATACGTACAGTACAAACACACACAGTATACCCACCAGCATACACACAAACACACACACACACACACAAACATTACCAAGATGATCTAATATTTTACAGGGGAAAATTAGGTGTCCTATCCTGTCCTACCCTGTCTTATCATGTCCTATCCTGTCCTATCCTGTCCTATCATGTCCTATCCTGTCCTATCCTGTCCTATCCTGTCTTATCATGTCTTATCATGTCCTACCCTGTCTTATCATGTCCTGCCCTCCTGTCCTGCCCTGTCCTCCTGCCCTGCCCTGTCCTGTCGTGTCCTCCTGCCCTGCTCTGTCCTGCCCTGTCCTGCCCTGTCCTCCTGTCCTGCCCTGCCCTCCTGTCCTGCCCTGTCCTCCTGCCCTGCCCTGTCCTCCTGTCCTGCCCTGTCCTCCTGCCCTGCCCTGTCCTCCTGTCCTCCTGCCCTGCTCTGCCCTGTCCTCCTGTCCTGTCCTGTCCTCCTGCCCTGCCCTGTCCTCCTGCCCTGCCCTGCCCTGCCCTGCCCTGCCCTGTCCTCCTGCCCTGCCCTGTCCTCCTGCCCTGCCCTGCCCTGCCCTGCCCTGTCCTGTCCTCCTGTCCTGACCTGCCCTGTTCCATTCTGGTCTGTTTTGTTTCGTTCTGTTGGGTCTGGGTCTGTCTACCATCATCCATGTTGACAGAAGTGTGAGAGATGTGTTGAAGGAATAACAGAGCAGGGAGGTTGAGTGGGAAGATGGATGGGAGCTGGAGCAGCAGTTAGGGAAATACAACTCCCACTCACTCACGCATCACTGAGACTGTCTCGCTCCAAGACTTGGGGACAATGTCACACACACACACACACACAGACACACGCTTACAAACATACTCCTGTGGGACATTTCAGGGGGGGTCAGCAACACTGACACAGACTCAGCTAGGGGGGGTTCCCAGAGGGCCATCTCACAGAAGGGCCTGGCCGCAGGCACGAAGTGACGTGCGTGTGTTTGTGTGTGTGTGTGTGTGTGGACTTGAAGAAACAAATGAGGAAGAAATACTGACAGGCAGCTACTAGTGAAGACCATGCCATGTCTGTGTCTTCCAGGAACTGCAACTAGAACTGTCAGGTCAATTTACAGTCCATCCAGAGACATCCAGCGGCTAGGTTCTCCACTCAACACCTACAGAGCTGTATTCTCTACTAAACCCTTGCAGTACAGGGTTCTTTACCCTATGTCTGTCTAAGACTGACAGAATAAGAACAACATGCTTCAGAATACCAACACTACCTAATACAGCTGGTTAGAGCTGTTTCCATGCCAACTGTTGCAAAGCCCCTTATCTGAATTCTTCAGACAGACACACAGACAGCCAAACGCCCCCTCCCCCAACACACAGACAAACAACACACACCTACAGACACCCGCAGACAAACAGACTGAAGACAGACAGGCCGACAGACCAACACACAGACAGAACCAAGACAGACAGACAGAGACAGACAGACAGACAGACAGGCCGACAGGCCGACAGACAGACAGACAGGCCGACAGACCAACACACAGACAGAACCAAGAGAGACAGACAGACAGTGCTGGTCTGCTATTGGAGGATAAGGTATGACCTTCAGAAGGACCAGGAGGAAGCAGCCCATCAGGAGAAGACCCATCTGTCACATCCATCTCTGTCAACCTGGCACTCAGAGAGCATTTGGACGCACACGCACACACTGAAACACACACATCCATGCCTGGTCACATCCCCTCCGTGTCTGTGAGGAGATGCTGTCTCTGGTGGGTTTCCTGTGACTGACTGCTTCATAAAGAGAAGAGAGAGAAACTCTCCTCTCCATCCCTCACTGTCTCTGACTATTTATTTATTTTCTCTCTCTATCACTATGTAACTCCATACGGCTGTCATCTGTCAATCTCCAGCTTGAGTCTAGACCCCAGACGTCTAGACACAAACAGCGTTGCAAACTCAAACTGAGAATTAACCCTAACAACACTCACACATATAGACATATTACTACCGAATAAACTTTTTTGCGGAACTCAGTCTTCAGTCTTTTCTCTTTTCACCTGGTTCACTGTTCCTTTACTCTGCCTATCTCCATCTGTTTCTGACTCTCTTTTTGCAATTGTGGAGACAGACCTTTTCTCTCTTCTCTCTCTCTCTCTCTCTCTCTCTCTCTCTCTCTCTCTCTCTCTCTCTCTCTCTCTGTAGGGGGCCTAATACATCAAAGACACCAACAGGTGTTGACGTCTAACACAATGTGAGGACCCCGCTGAGCAAGGGCGTCTTGAATAATGCCTGACAGTCTCTTTAAAAAACTGCCATAAAGTTCTCAGAGTCGCACACATACACATACACACAAACACGCACACAGACTGAATCCCGATAGCTTGTTTGGACATGCCTTTATTGCATCACTAACAGGTGATGGTATCTCACCACATCACATCCTATTCTACAGTACACCACAGTACACGGTCAAATAGCTTCAATCAAAACAAGGACCAAAATGAACATGGAAAATGTGTCATGAAGCTCCAATGCTGCTCCTCCTCCATGTCTCGCACATATCCTGCAGGTTTTCATACCAGAACAAAAGCCCTGAGGTCTCTCATTGACCTATTACTGTATCATCTAAATCTACTTTGATTCTTGCTGTTACAAGTCTTCTGAAAACAGATTTAGCTTTAGAGAAGAGACAAAAGGGAGAGACAGACAGACATACAGAGAGAGAGACATAGAGAGAGAGAAAGAGAGAGAGACATAGAGAGAGAGATAGAGAGACATAGAGAGAGAGATAGAGACATATACATAGAGAGAGACATAGAGAGACATATATAGAGAGAGAGAGGGTCTGGGGGTAGGAAAGCTTTGATACCTCCACAGGAACCATGTTAACCATTAGCGTGTGTGACTGATTCAACCCTCTCTGGTCTGGCTCTACTGCTGGTATTGTTTTTGTTATTGGAATTATTTCTGTTTCATGCTAATGAGTGTGTTTGTGTGTGTATCTGTACGTGTATGTGTGTGTGTGTGTGCATGTGTGTTCCTTCTTGCCAGCATAAACACTTGTTGTTTACAACAAGACATAAATTGGCATCCTGTCAGTCAGCTTCTCTCTATCTCCTCTGACTCTCCATCTGCCCCCCATCTCAAGCTCTCTCTCTCTCTCTCTCTCTCTTGTTTCTCCCCTTCTCTAGCTAACTCTTGTATTGTATCTGTCTCTCTTTACCTCTCTCTCCCTCTTTCTCGCTAGCTCTTTTCCTCTCCTTCACTTTCTCCTTTTTTCTCTCCCTCCCTCTCTCTTTCTCCGTCTCTATGCTGGTGAGCTTTCCTCCCTGGTTCAGCCCTATCTCATTACCATATTCTAATTACATTCGTTAAGGGGAGGTTTGGGGAGTTTAATGAATACATTTGAAAGAGGGGTCTCTGTGGTGATCCTCAGGTTTGCCTCCTATCCAACCGAATAATAGATGTGTGTGTGTGTGGCACATTTCATCAGCATCTATTACAGCGTGATTTCGTTGTTGAAGTTCCCACCAGAAGCAAAGTGAGTCATCTGTCAATGTTCATGTTGAACAATTCAGCTTCTCTTTGCAAATCCATTCAGGATCATTTTTGTCACAAGCAATAAAGATTTCATGTTATTTCTCCTTTTTCAGGATAGGAGATGTTTGACAGATTTGGGCATACATATTTGACTTAAACATCAAAGAGACCCAGGGAGGAACTTAGACAGCTCTTATTGCAAATATTAGTCTGAAAATTGTCCACAACTTTAATGTCACCTCATCTACAGGCTCCTATGACTGTGAGAGGAACAGCTGCTCCGTTGACTAGAGACATTGGTCAACCAGGACACTGCCAAAAGCATTGTCATTAACTCTGGTTGTTTTAGTGTTTTAGTGAAAAGCCTCCAGTCCTGCATCCAGTCAGGCACCTAGACCATGTATCCCCCAACCATCTCTAGGAAGGAGTTCTGTTTTATTCATAGACTCGCGTTGGGTGAACTGCAAGTGAGACATGCAAGTTTAACTATCAGGTTAGGATAGACATGGCTCTGTCCAACACTGCTGTGAACCGCTCACTTCTACCTTGGTTCTTTCTACTGGTCCATGTCAATAAGCAGAGCAGGGCAGAGACAGAGGCAGAGGCAGAGGCAGAGGCCTGCTGTGAGAGGAGACATGGTGGAAGAGGAGAGATGACTGGCTAGAGGGGAAATACATTGGTGCATTGCAACTAAGGTAGTTTTTAGACTAATGACTCACAGATACTTGGGGCTAATGCAAATGCAAATACACAAAACACACACGCACATGCATGCACACACACGCACACACACATGCCCACAGACACACGCTCTATCCGCCCCCTCTTTTAATCCCCCGAGAATCAGTGAGATTTGATTAGGGTGACTTTTACAGACACACACTCCACATGAGAGCAGACATTCCATTCATCAGAGAAAGAGACAGAGAGAGAGTGAGGGACAGAGAGAGAGAGAGGGAGAGAGAGAGACAGAGAGAGAGAGAGAGAGAGAGAGAGAGAGGGACAGAGAGAGAGTGAGGGACAGAGAGAGAGAGGGAGAGACAGAGAGAGAGAGGGAGAGAGAGACAGAGAGACAGAGAAAAAGAGAGAGTAACAGAGAGAGAAAGAGTTTGTGTAGAATAGCACAGCGGCTCTAGGCAACAAACGATTCTCAGGAATCCTCTCTAGTCCAGAGCTGAAGACCACGACACACCCAAATACAAGACAAGGCAACAGAACAGTTAGTTCAAATGTACAGAGAATGTGAGCCCTGGTTCCAGAGCACAGCAGGGCCTTCTCCACACAGGAGGGGGCTCCACCTGCTTCTGCGTGGGGACTGGCTCTGCTCAGACAGCTAGACTGCTGCTTGTCCACCACCTGAATGGAAGGCCAGCCAGGAGTGAGATCACTGTCAACAAGACCCAGACAGAGGGAGCCCCGCACACACATCCCCTCGCTTCAATACTTAACATCTTTGAAACCCTTGTTTAAAATAGGTTTGTGTCAAATTACGCACTGCAAGACAAATGGTGCTTCTGTGAGGATGGTGAGAAAATAGAATGTATGGTATGTGGGTGTTGCCATGGTTGTGACAGAGGAGGGGGGGCTGGGTAGCCCAGTGGCCTGGTTTCCACACATCGCCCCAGACCCTTAATGGCAACATGAATTACAGTACCTCTACTGGTAGAGTCTCTGCTGAGATGTTATTGGACTGGACAGCTATCAGATCTTCTGGACCCTTCTACTAGGCTAGTAGCCTCTGTTACAAAATCAGGGTTCAAATACTATTTGAAATCTATTCAATCATGACCTGGATCAGTGTCAGGTGGGGGGGGGTTCTATATTTTATATCTTCCCATTTGTTTTATTCTGCCAGATAAGCACAGATTAAAATACGAGGGAGAAGAGAGAGAGAGAAAGAGAGAGAGAGAGAGAGAGAGAGAAAGACAGAGAGACAGAGAGAGAGAAAGAGAGAAAGAGAGAAAGAGAGAAAGAGAGAAAGAGAGAAAGAGAGAGAGAGACAGAGAGATACAGAAAGAGAGAGAGACAGAGAGATACACAGAGAGAGAGAGAGAGAGAGAGAGAGAGAGAGAGGAGGGGGGGGACAGAAAGCTCAGCTGAAAAGCCTAGAGGACTAATTAGTGATTATGACTTGGCTCTCTCCAAACATGAAATATTTCTCAAACCCAAAGACAGAGGAATGATTAAAAATAAAAGAATATGAATCACACACATAGAACTGTGAAACTCCCCTCTGGTGGTGTGTGTGTTTGTGTGCATGTTAGTATGTGTGTGTTAGTATGTGAGTGTGTTTCTTGGCTTGTCTGGCCCTCATTAAACCATACTTTACTTTACGTAAATGGCAATGGCACAAGGCTCAATGTCAACGAGAGAGGTTACAGCCACAGGCAGGCCAGGGGATAACACACACACACACACACATTCCTAACACCAACACAGATATACACAACCACAATCAAACAAACAGCACACTTATTTGAAATGCATTTCAGTGAGTTTCAATTGCCTGCTTTTGCCTTTGTTCAGATGGAACTGAAATAGAAAATATCAGCAACTCCCACTCCTGCAACAATGTCAGATGGACTAATCACAGTGAAGAAACATTCAAGGGCATCTTTGAACTCTAACTGCTCTTGTGAAGCTTGCTCTCCCTAACACTGACTTTAAGAATATGTGATACCAGTGTACCAGTGACCACTAACATTAGAGAGTCTGCCAGCATGTTCCCTGCTGCCTCTCATTGGAACAACTAATGTTACATGTAAGCAAGTGGGCGAGAAAACCGGAGAAAAAGAGAACGAGAGAAAGAGGGAGGGTGGGAAGGAGGGACAAAGGGAGAGAGAGAGGAGGGAGGAGAGGGAAGGAGGAGAGGGAAGGAGGGAGCGGGACGAAGGGAAAGAGAAAGGCTGAAAGAGAGGAGGGAGGAGAGGGAAGGAGGGAGCGGGACGAAGGAGAGAGAAAGGCTGAAAGAGAGGAGGGAGGAGAGGGAAGGAGGGAGCGGGACGAAGGGAGAGAGAAAGGCTGAAAGAGAGGAGGGAGGAGAGGGAAGGAGGGAGCGGGACGAAGGGAAAGAGAAAGGCTGACAGAGAGGAGGGAGCGGGACAAAGGGAGAGAGAAAGGCTGAAAGAGAGGAGGGAGGAGAGGGAACAGTAATGACACACACTGCTCTGACTCAATCAGCAAAGTCAATTAGCGCTAATTAAAAGAGTCACCACAGCAAGCGCTCGTTAGAAGGAGAAACAGCAGCACTTTCACCTACCCACACACACACACACACACACACACACACACACCAGAGGGAACCCATGTGTGCGCGCGTGCATGCGTCTGGGCGCGCACGCGCGTGCGTGTATACGTGGGGATGTGTGCGTGGAGTTTAGGCTAAATAAAGGAGGTGGAGGCTGCTAGATGACATGCCCAGTTCGATCCCCGAGGCTCCAGATGAAGGCGTTGCTGTCACGTGGGTTTGGCAGAGCAGTGACAGAGCAGGGGGCCACAGCCCGTCACATCAGTCAGCCAGGAGACACGTCGCGTGTTCTCCCACCATCATGGACTGCACTGGACCACACGTGTGTCCCATGTAAAAGACACATGATTACCATGCATCTGGAGATACACGATGTCCTCAATCTGTTACTATGGGAACCTTCTGCCTTCAACTCCGCATCTAATGGACTTCACAGTTGCACAGATAGGGGCGTGTGTGTGTGAGTGTGTGTGTGTATGTGTGTGTAGTTTGTTGACCATGCTTGTGTGTCCTTTTGATCAGGCGCTGGTTCACACAATCATGTAAATATCACACAGCGCCTCAGCTAGTCATGCGTGTGTGAAATATCAAACAGACTGCAGCTTCTGGACAGACGCCATCGTTTTCCAAGTTAATCTTTAACGTTTCTGCACAAATGATATAACATTACAATTGCTGTACCCTGAACCTGGGTATATGTCAGAGTTAGTTTAGTCATTGTGCGAGAGCTATTGTATAGCCCATTACTATGGGCACCTCATACACCCCCAATCTATTATTGAACAAAAGCCTCACACCTCTGTTCAGCCCTACGGGAAGAAATCCATCCCTCCATCCCCGAATAATTTCACACATCAGTGGATACACAACAGAGGGAGAGAAGGATTGAAGGGAGGGAACGAGACAAGGGAGGAGGAGGAGTGGAAGGAGAGAGGGAGGAGGGAAGAAGAGAGCAGGGGGTTACAGCTCAGCGCTCAGCAGAGGCTAAGGTGCTGAGGGGAACCAACCATGACAAAACAGAGGTCAGAAGATCATATGCACTGCCCCCCCTCCACACACGCACACACGCACGGGTGAGAATGAGGATATAGGATATAGGATATCAGATTGAGACTGAGAGGGATTAAGTCTGTGCTAATCAGAGTCATCCTAATCCTGACACACCACAGTAATCTCACACACATACACACACACCCACCCAAACAACTTAATCCAGCTGCTGAACATTTAGCATGCTGTGACGCCCAGACTTTCCAGAGCAGCGAGAGAATCTGATGACACACACGCACCCCCTGTTACTTTCGCTTTCACGCACACAAACAGAAACACGAAAACAAACACACACATTCAGCCGTGATAGAAATCACTGGGTGCGTGTGAGAGACAGCCTGTCGATAAATCATCGCCATGCTGTATTACCACCATTTAGAGCCATGCTGACTTATGAAACAACACACACACACCCTGTTGAAACAGACTTCCCATGAAAGACAGAGGAGAAGCAGACACAATGGAGTATTTAAGTATGCAGGAAACTTCATGCCTCGGTGGATGAGGAGCTTTGAAGGAATCCGCTCAGGGACACCCAACCTCCTCCCTGAACTGAGGACTGCACTCCATCATCCACCGGAGAGAGGGAGGAGAGAGGGAAGAGAGAGGGAGGAGAGAGGTAAGAGAGAGGGAGGAGAGGAAGGAAGGACAGGAGAGGACAGAGAGAAAGAGATAGTCAAAGAGAGAGAGAGAGAGAGAGAGAGAGAGGGGGGGGGGGGAGGGAGAGAGGGAGAAAGAAGAGAGTCAGAGAGAGAGAAAGAGAAAGAAGGAGGAAGAAGAAAGGAAGACAGGAAGAAACAAAGAAAGGTAGAGATGCAGAGATGTTGTGTCTGTCAACGAGCTCTCACTCCTGTGCTTTCAGCCCACAGACCGGAGATGGGAGAGATCACACATTACTTTTAACTCTGAACAACACACATACACGCACACACGCACACACTCCAAGTGAACACATTGTTCCATATACTGCATGCTTAACTCCCTATATGACCTTCGTTGAGATGGATTGTATGAAAAATGTAATGGCTGTCCTAAGGAAAAAACCATAGGACAAATCAGCTATACATTGCATAATAATATAGAGCTTGGTAATCAATAACCCACACAAACTCACATCTACACACTCAAGCCCACATACATAACACACAAACGTAAACATAATGCATCACATACACACACACAGGCAAATACCCGCACAGCAAAATAACAACCAAAACCAATATCATCTCAATGTATTCCACATAGGTCAGTGATCTTCCCAAAGACCAGAAGACACTGAAATGACTAAAATTACTAAATGTAAATACAATTCTTGGCCAAAAAGAAAAAGTAATTGTACAAAAGTCCAGTTCCACATCAAGTACTAGCTGGATCCTAGCCCCTAGCTCCCTAGGGTTTTTCTAATTCTCTGGGGAGAGGGGTGGGGGGGTGGGAGAGGTGGTGGGGCGGGGGTGGGAGAGGGGTGGGGGGTGGGAGAGGTGGTGGGGCGGGGGTGGGAGAGGGGTGGGGGGGGTGGGAGAGGTGGTGGGGCGGGGGTGGGAGAGGGGTGGGGGGGGTGGGAGAGGTGGTGGGGGCGGGGGTGGAGAGGGGTGGGGGGGTGGGAGAGGTGGTGGGGCGGGGGTGGGAGAGGGGTGGGGGGGTGGGAGAGGTGGTGGGGCGGGGGGTGGGAGAGGGGTGGGGGGGGGGGGTGGGAGAGGTGGTGGGGCGGGGGTGGGAGAGGGGTGGGGGGGGGGTGGGAGAGTGGTGGGGGGCGGGGGTGGGAGGGCCTCTCACCTCATTGGTGTTCCAGCGGTGGCGCTCCTTGGGCAGGGAGGAACATTTGGGTAAACACTCCAGAAGCTTCTTGGGAAGGTAGATCTTCAGCTGGCCAGGCTCACCTGGGGGAGAGACGGGAGGGAGAGGTGGAGAGGACAGCGTGAGGCGGGTCTGGGGCCGTCCATTGCGTGCCTCTTCCTTTCGTGCGAAAGTGATGAGGATTGTGAGACAAAAAGAGCTCTGGAACAGAACACGCTGTACTGTACAGCACTCATTAAGGAGTTGAGCAGTGGGGACTGGTGGCTTGTGTTTCCTAAAGCTCAGAGGGACACACTACTGTGCTGCTTTGGTCTAAATGTTCCCACACTTACTAATCCTGGGTGAGCTCACGCAAGCACAGAGCTGGCGTATTGGGACAAGGAGAGGGAGAAACCAATGAGCGTGTGTGTCTGTGTGCTTGTCTGTGTGCCTGTCTGTGTGTCTGTGTGCTTGTCTGTGTGTCTGTGTGCTTGTCTGTGTGCTTGTCTGTGTGCCTGTCTGTGTGCCTGTCTGTGTGTCTGTGTGTCTGTGTGCTTGTCTGTGTGCCTGTCTGTGTGCCTGTCTGTGTGTCTGTGTGTGTGTGTGTGTTGTGTTCATGCGCGTGGTTCAGAATAGAAGGCAAGAGAGAGCACTCTGAGGTTATTGATAAGCGTTGAGGGCGTCCACTCATGCCTCTCTGGGGAGATGGGATTTATGCTGTACCTGCTGAAAGGAGCGAAGGGGGAGAGGGAAAAGGGAGAGATGAAAGAAGGGATAGGCAGATAGTTGGAGGACCACGGGTCTACAAAGGAAGATACGGTGAAGGTGGAAGAGGGAGTGAGATACAAGGCTCCAGAAGACCTGGATGGACGTGATTGTGTGTGTGTGTTGGCGAGTGTGAGCGTGCGTGTTACTTGAAGTGTGTTCAGGCACGTATTTTCACCCTAATCAATTCTGCATGTATTAATAGAAGGCCTGAGAAGACAGAATTTCAAACAGCTGAATGGTGCAGCTTAGTTAAACAGCTGAATGGTGCAGCTTAGTTAAAGCCTAATTTCTTATTTAGCAGCACTCCAGAGCCTCTGCTATGAATGCCAATGCCAAGTGTTTTAAACCAACAGACCCTAACCCCCCTGCCCCTCTCTCCTACCAGCACCAGCACCCATTCCCCCTCACCCCACTCCCCCCCACCCCAGCCCCCACACCCAGCCTCTACACCCAGCCTCCACACCCAGACTCTACACCCAGCCCCCACACCCAGCCTCTACACCTAGCCTCTACACCCAGCCCCCACACCCAGCCCCCACACCCAGCCTCCACACCCAGCCCCCACACCCCGGTTCCCGCCCTGGCCCGATCCCACCAGCGTCCCCAATGTCCAACTGCTGATCTGAGGAATTCTCATCAGGCCTTGCCTTTGAAATACACCACATCAACCACTTCAAACAAGCCTGTCACACATAGATGTGCGAGCACATACACTTTCCCAGACAAAGATACACACACAGATATACACACCCGCACACACACAGTCGTTCAAATGCTTCATGATAAGGGGGCATGTCTCAGCTTTAAACAGGCAGTGTAGGGCTTAAACTAGCGACCTTGACAAAAGCTGGGACTCCCTATTCAGCCGATTCAACTGTTATCATACAAGTCACCCAATGAAATTGAACATTGAATGTGTTGTTCCTCAAATAATTTATGTAGATGCTTTCAGGCACATCACCTCTCTAAGCAAAAACTCAAACTTAATTTTTTATAGATCGATGTGGAAAATTAGTTTCAGTATCAAACTACTTCAAATTAGGTTTAAAAATCACAGTGAAGTCAGGCCTCCAAAAGTTGATTAATATTTTACCTCATGAAACTGTCATCTCCATATTTAACGCAGAAACAACCCAATACCCTGGTGAGATGACTGTCAGTTAATTATAAAACTCTCTTCAATAAAGAGAGAGAAATGCTCCAAATGCAACTCTTAACTCTCCCAATACTGATATTAGAGAGTGTCTGGGGAAATTTCCCATTTTCCCCCTTTTCCGAATAAAATTAATGTGACAGAAAGAAAGGCTCATTGCACAGCAGCTAGATAGAGATGAGATGGGAGGAAAGAAGAGAGATGGAGGGGAGGGGGGAAAGTGAGAGACAGGAGAGAGAGGGAGGGAGGGAGGGAGGGAGGGAGGAAGAGAAGAATGCGGGTGAACTGAATACTAAGGGGAGAAAGAGAGGGAGAGCAATGGAAGCAGTAACTAGAGAGAGAGAGAGAGAGAGAGAGAGAGAGAGAGAGAGAGAGAGAGAGAGAGAGAGAGAGAGAGAGAGAGAGAGCGAGAGAGAGAGAGAGAGAGAGAGAGAGAGAGAGAGAGAGAGAGAGCGAGAGAGAGAGAGAGAGAGGGATGGAGAGGGATGGAGAGGGAGATGGAGAGAGGAAGAGAAGGATGGGTGTGCATACTAATTCATCATTCTGCTGATAAACTTTTCCTCCAGTAATCCTCAGCTGGGACGTGAGAACAGAGAGGATCCTGGGATATGGTCTAGCCCCCATCTTTTATGAGGCGCAAGGCCTCCTTCTCTCTCCTCCACTATAAAAAAGAAGGGGAGGTGTGAGGCTCCTTTTTAAACCTTTTATTCTAGTTTTCAGTTCTTCCCCTGACATCTACTCCTAGTAACACCAAGCACCATATCTGTTCAGTGTTTAATACTTGTACATTTTGTCTGATATCTTATATCACTTGCATTATTGCACTGCTCTCTCGCTTTCTATCTCTCTGTTACACATACAACACACACAAACATACACGCCATATTGGCACAAATCAATAACCAATCAAAGCACTCATTGCCTTTATAGCTCCTCTAATACTACAGCTTCGGCCCCATAAACACACACACGCACACACACACACACACACCACAAGCACAGTGATACACATTTTCCCATCACAATGATGACCCCCCCCCTCTCCCTACCAGCTGATCCCAGCTCCCCCAGTATAACCAGCTAGCGCTGGCGCTTGAGCAGGATTATGGATAGATACTGTGATGTGCGGTGATTAGGTATGACAATGAGCTTCTGCTCGCTAAAATAAGCCCTCTGCATTGTGTGTGTGTGCGTGTGTGCTCACTGATGCTGTATTGGCATGCATGAATAAACATGATCTGTAACAGAGCTGAATGGGAATGAGGTCTCAGAGAGGGAGAGAGAGAGAGAGAGAGAGAGAGAGAGAGAGAGAGAGAGAGAGAGAGAGAGAGAGAGAGAGAGAGAGAGAGAGAGAGAGAGAGAGAGAGAGAGAGAGAGAGATGGGGGGGATGAAGAGAGAAAGTGAGAATGTGTGTGTGTGAGAGAGAGAGTGTGTGAGTGTGTGTGATATCTGTAACAGAGCTGATGAGAATGAGGGCTCAGCTCCTGGTTTGTTTAGCCAGGAGGCTTTTATTCTCGCTCTCAGTGTCACCTCATCCTACAGATCAACACACCCCCACACACACGCACACACACAGCAGGTTTGTGTGAGTGTGTGTGAGATTCGCTTACTGTTAGCATCTGTGTCGTCACTCTTGGGAGGGGTGTGTCCTGTGTAACCCACTGCAATTCTGATCATCCGTTCAGGATTCCTTATCCTCTTCAGTCCTACAAGGAGAGAGAGGGAGGTGTGTATGTGTTGGAGGGGAGGAGGAGGTGGAGGGGGGTATATAGTTAGTCAACATACAATCCAAACACATGTTTTCTGTGTTGATCATTGATTGGCTGGTCTTGGCTGCCTGCCTCTGAGACTGGTACTCTGCTTCAGTCTTCAATCCCATCAGTTCCCCTGTTTCCCTGACCACTGTTGCTATGATACAGCCAAACCAGTGCAGCAGAGGTGGTCTCCCTGGCTGGTTATGGTTGATGTTGTCATGAGCACTCAGTAAAATCAGGCTGCCCCTCTTTACAGCCCCAGACCCCAGGGACAGGCAGGGGGATGGCTGGGCCGGACTGTGGGTCTAAACCATCCATCATGGCTTCAATACAGGGAGACTGAAGTGAAGCTATGCATCATCTGTGTGATGCATGAGAGGGAACAGTTCTGAGACTGGAAACAGAGTAGAGAAGCTGCTTTTTCAAATCCATACAAACACACCATGTCTTCCATCATCCCCAACACTTTAGCGATGATGCCGCATGTGTGCAGAGCAAGGTGGATATGTGCAGTCTGACTGCCAGTGTGTTCATGTGTCTGTGTATGTAGGTGTTACTAATGTGTATGTGTATGTAGGTGTGTTAATGTGTATGTAGGTGTGTTAACGTGTATGTGTATGTAGGTGTGTTAATGTGTATGTGTATGTAGGTGTGTTACGTGTATGTGTATGTAGGTGTGTTAACGTGTATGTGTATGTAGGTGTGTTAATGTGTATGTGTATGTAGGTGTGTTAATGTGTATGTGTATGTAGGTGTGTTAATGTGTATGTGTATGTAGGTGTGTTAATGTGTATGTGTATGTAGGTGTGTTAATGTGTATGTGTATGTAGGTGTGTTAACGTGTATGTGTATGTAGGTGTGTTAATGTGTATGTAGGTGTGTTAATGTGTATGTGTATGTAGGTGTGTTAACGTGTATGTGTATGTAGGTGTGTTAACATGTATGTGTATGTAGGTGTGTTAATGTGTATGTGTATGTAGGTGTGTTAATGTGTATGTGTATGTGTATGTAGGTGTGTTAATGTGTATGTGTATGTAGGTGTGTTAATGTGTATGTAGGTGTGTTAATGTGTATGTGTATGTAGGTGTGTTAATGTGTATGTGTATGTAGGTGTGTTAATGTGTATGTAGGTGTGTTAATGTGTATGTGTATGTAGGTGTGTTAATGTGTATGTAGGTGTGTTAATGTGTAGGTGTTGGAAGCAAAGGGGTGTGGCAGTCACTGCGTGAGACAACATGCCTATAGGCTCTCTCTCTCTCTGATCACTGGCTAGTTTCTCCACGCAACGGGACTCTCAACCCACGGCCTTCACACTGCCTGTGGCTATATCATCTCTCCTTCTGAGTGTGTGTTGTGTGTGTGTGTTGTGTGTGTGTGTGTGTGTGTTGTGTGTGTGAGTGTGTTTGTGTTGTGTGGCGCTGTGTTTCTCTGCATGGTTGTAGGTCTTGTTTTGGGAAATAGGCTGTGTGCCCTTGTGCTGTGTGTGTGTGTGTGTGTGTGTGTGTGTGTGTGTGTGTGTGTGTGTGTGTGTGTGTGTGTGTGTGTGTGTGTGTGTGTATGCGTGCGTGTGTGTGTATGCGTGCGTGTGTGTGTATGTTTGATTGTGTCATTCTGTCCTTTCCTGTCTTACCTGCCATGATTAAAAGACAGCATCTGTGAATACTAGCTGTTCCAGACGCACACATTCACTGGTAAGCTTAACTGCTCCTTGGGGACAACTCAACATCACTCTCTAGTGGCTGAGTGGTTAGAGGTTTCAGCTCTAATATCTGCAGCCAGAATATGGTACTATGAACATTTCTTACAATATATAAAGCATTTGCTTTTTAGAAACACGTACATGACATCAAAAACATATACAACTTCAGGTTCAGGGTCATAGGAAACAACATGGTTTAGGCTCATAAATACAATACAAACGTGTTCTCTTAGGAATTTAATAACATGTTTCTAGGAGTAAATGACACACACAGGCCTACAGACAGGCACTAGTTATCTGGTTATCTATCCCAGGAGATTCACTGATACACAGTTCAAGGTTGGATAGTTGCAGACTGACCCAAACATTACAAAGATGACGAGAGATAGGCTGCCCGTCAAGCTATGATTACAGGACCACTAAATAACTCACAACCAGAATTATAAAAACACAACATCACGTTGTTGACCGCGCAATTAGTCTAGTGGTTGCGTGCGTGTCGAGGAATCCCACTTCGCATCTTAACGGGCGATTTCGTGCTTAACACCGTTTATTTTCCCCATGGTGTGTGTGTATGTGTGAGTGTATCTGTGTGTATGTGTGAGTGTATGTGTGTGTGTGTGGGCGCGCGCGTGCATGTCTGCGTGTATGTAACGACAGAGAGCTGAGAAAGCATCTGAATTCCTCCAGCGTGAACCACTCACATCCCATCCCCTCACAACCCATCCTTTCAGACTCCAAGCCTCTAACGCTTAAGAGCGTAAACCCGCTACTCTGGGGAAATACTGACACGGAAAGGAAGGATGAAAACATAATTGTCACGCATACCCACAAGATAACTCTGCTTCCGTTATTTCAGCTTTCGATAACCGTTCTACTGCTAGCTGAAGTCGCTGGTTCTCATCATCAGCGTCCGTGTTTTCAGGACGGGATAGGCACAGGAGCAGAAAGGGAAAGCCCCCGCGTCTCTATCAACCTCCATCCCTTCATCTCCACGTCTGAACCTTAAGTACCGTGTCTCTTTTCGAGGTCAACAAACACATATAATATCGTTATTTCTCTCTTACCTTCCGGCTTGTTTTCGGCAGCCATTTCCCCTCCGCGCGCCTCATCCCTCCTCCTCCTCCTCCTCCTCGCGACCTGGGGGGGACCACGCGCGTGCACAACGAGGACAGCTCAAGGAGGGGGGCGGGATGGAAGGGGGACGAGCCCGCTGTACGCAGTGACACTATTGGTCCAAGGTGTGATGACTGACAGCGGGGCTCCGTGATGCCTCATGAACTCGCGAAATCCATATCGCTTTGTATGCGTTCATCCCTGCCTTGTATCTATCCTAGCGCCCGCCCCCTCCGCCCCCCCCCCCCCCCTCTCTCTCTCTCTCTCTCTCTCTCTCTCTCTCTCTCTCTCTCTCTCTCTCTCTCTCTCTCTCTGACAACCTACTGTACGTCACTGGACGATGTCTGTATTCGAGGACACCTTGACAGTCTTCAGCAAGATGCTGGATACTGTTCTCGTGCTATCTGCTCAACAATAACAAGGTCATTCAAACTAAATTGTTAAATGAAACATGCGACCAAATTTAAAGTATACGCAGCTCCTTACTATGTCATACTCGCTTTAATGAAAGCCGCCTGTGTGATATTGGCTGGAGTCGAGCCTCTCTAGCCTGCTAATGAAGGCTGTGTGCTTCAAAAAGCGCGTGGGCATGCTGTCGCTGTCACTCACTGATGGTGCTGAAGCTAGTGGTGCTGAAAGGACAGCTTCTCACGCGCCCCCAGGCTGGACGCGTGGCGCTAATGACTGAAAACGTACCATATCGATTTCACATCTGAGTTGAGACTCAGAATAAGTTTCTGACATTCTTACATCAACATAGCTCTTGTGGAGTTTGTTAAGGCTAATGGGATAAATACATGCTTCGGAAAAAATAAAAAATAAATAGAGCCTTTTTCTCAAGGCAAGTAAGATGTGATACAGCAAGCTTGTGGTGATCAAGAGTTGAATTAGAAAACATGACTTAGAATTGTGTAAGCGTTAATGAGGTGGCAGACATCATATGATGCATCTGACTACTTTTAAAATACTATATCATATTAATTGTAAATAAAAAATCAGTGAATGACCAGTGTTCGTGGCACAAGTGATGTTAAGGAGGACGGTCCAATAGATTAGGGAAGGTTGGATATTGGCTGAAGTAACCATGAAAGATTAAGTGAAAGATCTGTGAGGCATGAGGAGAGAGGTGGCTAGTAATTGCAAGCTGGTTTAAATGAGAGGGGTTGAGAATGGGTTGAGTGATGAAGCAGATAGAAGAGGAGAGAAAGAGGACACCGGGGAGACTGGTCAAGCTGTAGGTCCAGAAAGACAGACAGGTCTGAGAGCACTAAGACGAGAGCAGAGGAGTCTGTCACAAACTGGCTTGGGTCTGCCTGGCCACACGAAGGCGCCATTGCAATCACTCACAGACCAATGAGCTTCCAGAAAGCTTGCGGAGTGGGCGGGGTAGGAAGAGCGCAAACATGGCGACGTCCTTAGATGATGATCTAGAATTGGATAACGAAGATTATTATTCTCTCCTAAACGTCAGGAAAGAGGTATGATTATTTTTGAGATATTGTTTCTCACAATTTCATCCCCAAATTTGGTATTTTTTGTAGTAAGTGTTGGTGTTGATAAATCCCCCCGTTGCCAAACCAGCCGGTCGGTCCAGTTCCGTCCATAGGTTAAATAACCTCATATCATCCCAAGCATCTGCTTGCTTGGATGTTACCTGCAGCGTTCATAGATATATCAATGAACGATTAAAGTGTTTTGTAGCTAACTGGAATATCGATTAAACATGCATTGCCTGCAGCAGCAACCATAGCTTGCTAGCTACCGTTAGTATAATGTATTTATAACGGTGAGTGTCTCGGTAATGGACAGTTCTACGCCCTTAATTAAAATGTCTTGTAAAACAAGGGTTTATTATTGTGCATCCCCGGGTTTACTACCCCTCTATTCCATGGTATCACCCAGACTTAGAAATAATAACTAGCTTGACATTAGGACCGCATTTAATGATGTGAACAGTTCCTTCTAAGCATTAGACGTTTGGCTAAACTTAGACTGCATAATAATACTGCCGTCGTTCTGTCTCTAGGCCACTCAGGAGGAACTGAAGGCTTCCTACAGGCGGCTGTGTATGCTCTACCACCCAGACAAGCACAGAGACCCCCAGCTTAAACAGCAGGCTGAGCAGCTATTTAACCAGGTGCACCAGGCTTATGAGGGTAAGCAGCAGACTGAACACACCCATCCTCACCCACACACACTGTACATAGACTGAGTTCACACTTTGTTGTAACATCTTTTTTTTTATCTCTCTCTTTCTCTCTCTCTCTCTCTCTCTCTTTTTTTTTTTTTCTCTCTCGCTCTTTCTCTCTCTCTCCCAGTATTGAGTGACCCTCAGTCCAGGGCCATCTATGATATCTTTGGAAAGAAAGGTCTTGAGGTGGAAGGATGGGAGGTATGTCCTTGGGTGTCTGGGTTTGTATGCAACTGTGCATGTGCAGGGATAGGGACTGAAAGTTAATTGTAGAACGTACAATTCAAGATTTTCAAATAGAATCTATATCCATAAGTGTGTGTGTTTGTATGTTATATGGTGTGTGTGTGTGTGTGTGTGTGTGTTGTCTGTGTAGGTGGTGGAGAGGAAGAGGACTCCAGCAGAGATTCGTGAGGAGTATGAAAGGCTGCAGAGGGAAAGAGAGGAAAGGAGGCTACAACAGAGAACCAACCCCAAAGTACACACACACACACACTCACACACTCACACACACGCTCACACACACACTCACACACTCACACACACGCACACACACACACACACACACACACACTCACACTCACACACACACACACACTCACACACTCACACACACGCACACACTCACACACACACACTCACACACACACACACACTCACACACACACACACACACTCACATACACACACACACACACACACACTCACACTCACACACACACACACACACACTCACACACACTCACACACACTCAAATGTACTTGTTGTTACATAGATTGAACCTGGTCTAATACTGTACCAAAGATGACTCATTTCTTCTGTCTCCCCCTCTCAGGGCACCATCAGTGTTGGAGTAGACGCCACAGACCTGTTTGACCGTTATGACGAGGACTTTGAGGAGGCTCCAGGAGGAGGGCTCCCTCACATCGAGATAAACAAGATGCACATCTCCCAGTCTATAGAGGTACAGTACACAAGATGCACATCTCCCAGTCTATAGAGGTACAGTACACAAGATGCACATCTCCCAGTCTATAGAGGTACAGTACACAAGATGCACATCTCCCAGTCTATAGAGGTACAGTACACAAGATGCACATCTCCCAGTCTATAGAGGTACAGTACACAAACACCAACTACGCAGACAGTCAAACTCTTGACAGTTTCACTGTGGGTGTGTACTGTATGTCATGTGTGGGCTGTGTGTCTCCAGGCTCCGTTAACATCTCTGGACACAGCAGTGCTGTCTGGCTCTCTCTCCACACACAACGGCAACGGGGGAGGCAACATCAACATGACCGTACGCAGGGTCACGTCAGCCAAGGGCTGGGGAGAGGTAACACACACTAATGCAAAAAGACAATATGTAGTTGCAGATTGAATACAATGACACAGACATATTGTGGTCTCTGTGTGTGTGTGTGTGTGTGTGTGCAGGTGGAATTAGGTGCAGGAGACATACTAGGACCTCTGTTTGGGTTGAAGGTGTTCCGTAACTTGACTCCACGATGGTAAGATTTACTTGCAGTTTGCAGTTTACTAATGCAGTCTGTGTCCATAAATACACTAGTGGCTGTGACAGGAAGTACAATTGTCACTGACAGGAAGCTGGATGTTCCCATTAGTTGTCCTCTATCATGTGACGTATGTATGATGTTCCCTCTATATGAATAAATACTCAGTTCTTCGCCTAGAGAAAGTTCTAGAAAGTTAACAGAATTTTCACTCATCTTCATTTTCCTCAACAGTTGATGTTGTACTGATGTTGTACTTCCTGTTTACTCAGTCTTCCCTGCTTTTTCTTTCCCTCCATCTCCTCCTGATCCATGCCCCTCCCGCTCTCCGCGTGGCTAGTTTCCTGACGGCTCAGTGTGGGATGCAGTTCTCTCCGCGCGGCGTGCGTCCTAGCTGTTCTCTGATGACGGCACGCCACCTGGACCAGAACACCATGGGATACCTGCAGTGGCGCTGGGGGCCCAACAGCGCCATGACCACTAGCCTGGTCCGAGACACCAAGACCAGCCACTTCACTCTGGCCCTGCAGGTACACACACACACACACACTGACCTTTACAATCCCACACACCAACACATTTCTACACTAGAATGCCTGGATCGTAGAAAGAATAGCTGACATGATTAGAACGATCTTTTTGCTACACTGTACCCAAATTGAATCTTCTCCTCTTTCCTCTCTCTCGCTTCTCCCTTCTGTCCTGCAGCTGGGCGTTCCTCACACTTACCTTATGATGAGTTATCAGTACAAGCTCCAGGATGAAGACCAGACCAAGATCAAGGGCTCTATCAAGTATGTTAGGCTGCAGAACGACTGTCTTGGAATATAGATGGAATGCAGGCGTTTTAAATATTACTTTGTGTGTGGTTGTGTGTGTGTGTGGGTGTGTGTGTGTGTGGTTGTGTGTGTGTGTGGTTGTGTGTGGGTGTGTGTGTGTGTGGTTGTGTGTGGTTGTGTGTGTGTGTGTCAGGACGGGCTGGTTTGGTACAGTGGTGGAGTATGGAGCAGAGAGGAAGATCAGTCGCCACAGTGTCCTGGCTGCTACTGTCAGCATCGGAGTCCCACAAGGAGTCACTCTGAAGATCAGGTACTTTGTACCCACCCGTATTCTGTATGGTAGACCTATAGAGTCAAAGCTAACCATGTTGTGTTTGGGTGTGTGTGTGTGTGTGGACAGGTTGGCCAGGGCCAGTCAGACCTACCTGTTCCCCGTCCACCTGACAGACCAGCTGCTGCCCAGTGCAGCATTCTACGCCACAGTGGGCCCCCTGCTCCTATACATGGTCGTACACAGACTGGTCATCATCCCATACACATGCGCTCAGAAGCAGGAGTGAGTACACCAGCTGCCTGGGGAATGGACTAGCCCTCTATCCTGACCCACACTGTCCCAGGATCTCACCCCTCTATCCTGACCCAGACTGTCCCAGGATCTCACCCCTCTATCCTGACCCACACTGTCCCAGGATCTCACCCCTCTATCCTGACCCACACTGTCCCAGGATCTCACCCCTCTATCCTGACCCACACTGTCCCAGGATCTCACCCCTCTATCCTGACCCAGACTGTCCCAGGATCTCACCCCTCTATCCTGACCCACACTGTCCCAGGATCTCACCCCTCTATCCTGACCCACACTGTCCCAGGATCTCACCCCTCTATCCTGACCCACACTGTCCCAGGATCTCACCCCTCTATCCTGACCCAGACTGTCCCAGGATCTCACCCCTCTATCCTGACCCACACTGTCCCAGGATCTCACCCCTCTATCCTGACCCAGACTGTCCCAGGATCTCACCCCTCTATCCTGACACACACTGGAGTTAGAAAATAGGCTGTTGCCACATACAGAGCCACCATAGGATTCCCCGAGCTGACTGATGTGTGTGTGTGTCTTGCAGGGAGCTGGAGCTGCAGAGAAAGAGCTCTGCCACAGACATTGCCAAGAAAAAGCTGGAGGCAGAATCAGCTGTGAGTTGCACACAGACACACACACACACACTGGCCCATATAAAAGCTTCATCTGGGCATCTCTCGAGCCCTGACCTTCTCCTTCTCCTGCCCGGCAGGTTCTACTGATGCAGGAGTCTGTGAGGAGAGTCATCGAGGCTGAGGAGTCGAAGATGGGTGAGTGGTGATCTCACATACAGTAGGGCACACACACACACACACACACATGGGGGCTGAGGAAGACACACTCACCGCGTGTGTGTGTGTGTGTCTTCTCCCAGGTCTGATCATCCTCAATGCCTGGTACGGAAAGTTTGTGACGGACAACAGCCAGCGGCAAGAGAGAGCTCAGGTCATCGACGTCACTGTTCCTCTGCAGTGCCTGGTCAAGGACTCCAAACTCATCCTCACGGAGGCCTCCAAGGTGTGTGTGGGTGCATCAGTCAGTCAGTCGGTCTAGCTGTACTTCTGAGCAGGCTGATAGAGGTGTGATGTTTGTGTTCTCTCCCTGCAGGCAGGCCTGCCAGGCTTCTATGATCCATGTGTCGGGGAGGAGAAGAGCCTCAAGCTGCTGTACCAGTTCAGAGGCGTCATGCACCAAGTCCTGTCTGCCGACATGGAGGCTCTACGAATACCCAAACAATGTCAGTACCCACCCTGTATGGACCCCCCCACCCAGCAGGGGGGGAGCTGGGTCTAGCTGGTGCTTGTATGTGCCTAACCCCCCTGTGTTCTCTGGGTTTCGCAGCTCACAGAATCGACTCAGAGTCGTAGGAGCTCTTCTTCTGTGGAGTCAACGGGGGACACGGACAAACATAGTCAGAAGAACAGAAGAAGAGAGGGAGAGAGAGAGACAGAGAGGAGTCAAGAGAAATGCTCCCCATCCCCCTATTTTACCATGTCATTAATGAATCCATCTTCCTTTTGAGCTCCATCCCTCCTCCCCTTCCTTCCCTCTGTGAGCCTCCCCTCAGGTTACAGTGAACAGGACCAGGCAGCCCTGGAGGTATGGTTCAAAGGTTAGACCCTAGAAATCTATAGACTACTGAAACGGCGCTGCTGAAGACTGGATTGCAGCCATAAAACATGTATTTTTATTAATACACTACAAAATAGAATGTTTATCTCCTAGTTACTTGATGAAAATAATTAATGACAAGAACAAAATTGGCAAAATTGGGTGTTGTTGAATTTGCCATTTGCGCAATCAACAATTTCTATTTGCATTAACAAATGACCTCTTGTCTTCTCCTAGAAAGGTGCAATATTCATCAACTGTACTGTACATATCAGTGAATTTTGCTACATTATATTACTAATGGTACAGTAACGTGATAGTGTAGACAACGTTACAATAACTCATGCTAGCGTTGTTAAACACACAGTAGAACTATGCATGAACTATGTTACTCAGAACTCTTGAGACGATCCAGGATTGCCTGTCTGTTGGCATGGCTCAGTCAAGGCGTGAGGGACTCTTCATTTGTGTGTGTGTTATCTGTTCAAACTTCTCCTGCCTTGAAAGTGACTTGTCTGCTGCTTCCGTTGGCTGCCAGTGTGCCTCTGCTCTGGCCTGTGGCTGCCCAGCACACTGACCTGAGGAGAGGCAGACTGGCTGCCAGACCAGCCTGTTGGTGCTGAGACTGATCGTGTTACTCCTGTGTGAGCGTGGCACAGGCTAGTCTTATCCATGCAAACACTTTAGTGTTATTCATGGACACCTTGGGACCATGAAATGGTTTCTGAAATGTGTGCATACATTCATTTGTTGTGATATTATTACATTGGTATGTTCGAATTTTGTTTTGGTGATCTGAGCTGTTGTTGTTGTGCCATTCCTCTTCATGGTCATATGTATGAGTTTGATGTTGTCTGTTTATTTTATAATCTATGAATTGACCTGCTGAATCGATCTGAAACATCGTACTCCATAATAACTCATTATATTAACTAGTGAGCCTGTGCTGGTCCTTACCAGACTCTCTCTCTCCACTCTCCCTCTTGTGGTAGGGGCAGTGAAGGACTGTGTTGTGGCCTGTATGCACTTTCTGTTGACGTACAAACGGTTATTAATGAATCAGAATTTATTGGTGATGAATCAGGAGTTGTTCCATTGACCTACACATTATTGTGTCTAGTGTCATTCTTACAAACCCATTAACCCCCCCCCCCCCCCCCCCTTTCCTGTGTGATCCTATGGGACTCCACCATGGCTTCTGTCAACCCGAAGACCGATTTAGAGGCTGTCAGGTTTTAGCCACTTCTATTTTTATTGATCTCCTGAACTCTTTCCTCCTGATCTGATCGTTAGTGTTCTGACCCTGGCAGCCACTTAGTCATCCCATGTGGCACCCCCCCGAGGCCAGCTGTAGCAATGCTCCTCACCGTCACATTCCTACCCACGACCAAAACACTACTGTATAGGTGTGTGAGGGGCTGGGTCACTCTCCTGTCCTGTCAAAAGAAACACAAAAATAAAGATGAGCCTGATAAATGAATCTGCCTGACTGGTCATACTTAACTAATTGATGCTAAGGGACTTTAAATACAATAATTGTGGGGAAATTGTTTTAGTGGTCCAGTAAGTGCCAGTTAACGTGGGAAATCAAAAAACTTGAATTACTAAGAAGTTGGTCGATCTGAGTGACTGATTGATTGAATGGTAAGGACATGCAGAATGAAAAACGCCAGGAGCAGAAACGGGATTAAAATCATCAATAACTCTTTATTTACAATAGTTTACAATACAGTTTCACAGAAACAACTTGCACCACAGCACACACACCACTTCTTCAACGAGGGTATTGGACAAATCAGGATCAGAATGAACCAGCTATCCTCCATGAGATACCCACTCTTCAGGTCATTGCCAAACGCACCCTCAACTGTCTGAAGACCCAGTTCAGAGGAGCAGGAAATGTGGGCTGGTTAGGTTGGTTGATCCTGCTTTGCAAAATCCTCCCCTAGACATAGACCCAGTGGGTGTTTTTCTACCACCTGCAGCCCAGTCATACTGTGACCAGATCTATGGCTTTCATACCAACAGAAACAACAATATGTACACAAACAGTTTGGACATAAGGTCGAAGCATGAGAAACAAAAAAAAACTACAAAAAAAAGGTGTGGTCAAAATTGCAACAGGTTTCTGAAACAATAGAAAGAAAGCCCTGAAACTGGAGGTGTTGTTTCTGAACCTGAAACTGGAGCAAAGTGCAGCAGACTGATGTGTGGAGCAGACTGATGTGGGGAGCAGACTGATGTGTGGAGCAGACTGATGTGTGGAGCAGACTGATGTGTGGAGCAGACTGATGTGGGGAGCAGACTGATGTGGGGAGCAGACTGATGTGGGGAGCAGACTGATGTGTGGAGCAGACTGATGTGTGGAGCAGACTGATGTGGGGAGCAGACTGATGTGTGGAGCAGACTGATGTGGGGAGCAGACTGATGTGTGGAGCAGACTGATGTGGGGAGCAGACTGATGTGTGGAGCAGACTGATGTGGGGAGCAGACTGATGTGTGGAGCAGACTGATGTGGGGAGCAGACTGATGTGGGGAGCAGACTGATGTGGGGAGCAGACTGATGTGGGGAGCAGACTGATGTGTGGAGCAGACTGATGTGTGGAGCAGACTGATGTGTGGAGCAGACTGATGTGTGGAGCAGACTGATGTGTGGAGCAGACTGATGTGTGGAGCAGACTGATGTGTGGAGCAGACTGATGTGTGGAGCAGACTGATGTGTGGAGCAGACTGATGTGTGGAGCAGACTGATGTCTTTCCTGGACTCAACACGGCTTGTCTGAGGACAGAGAAGCCGGCTAGATCTCACCATATCAGCCGGCTAGATCTCACCATATCAGCCGGCTAGATCTCACCATATCAGCCGGCTAGATCTCACCATATCAGCCGGCTAGATCTCACCATATCAGCCGGCTAGATCTCACCATATCAGCAGGGATCAAACCCTCCTGCACACTCAGCATCCACCAAACACACAAACTTGCATGCATAGTACTCAACCAGACCTCCGACCTACATCCTATATATGCTTTGATATAGTCAGCCATTTTAAACCCAGAAACAAACAATTGCACTAAAGATGAACAAATGTGTACAAGTGAAAGGCATTCCCTGGTGCATTAAATGCACCAAGTTAGATAATGGTGGTGAACGTGTTCTCATTGACTCATGATCAAACTAATACTGAGCTATGAGCCCATCTTGGTTTCACTTGAATGCGTCGGCGAACTTCAATGGCAACAGAAACACGACTATAATTGTTCTTGTGTAATGGAGCCATGAATATTTGAAGACTCACTAACACAGGGGCGTATGTTGAAGGAGAGGGCTTGAGGAGGAAGGGGACTGTCCTCACGAGAGTCTGGGATGCCAGACGTGGCCTATTCACAGACGTGGATTAGTCTGGAACCTCTCGGCCCGTTTTTCAATATCCAAGACGCGTTATTAAGGGGTGCAGACCCCATTTGTATAGAATTTGAGAGCTACAACCAATCAGGGCAACAAAACGTCACCTTGGTTGTTTATGAAAATGCCTCAATGGTGCTCTTCTGTACAGTACCGTAATTAACCCCATCCCATAGCAGATACACAGGTTTGTGATTGGCCTGGCACTTTTCATGCCAGAGGGAAATCTGTTTGAATGGGAGGATGGCCATCAGCTTACTGATGCTGAAAATAATAACTGAGTCATATACTTGCTGGCCCCAACTTAAATGATAGTTTTATAGGGTTACACATTGGCCTATCGTATAGCACCATTCTGAAGCACTGTTAACTGTGAAAAAATTATAATTCTACCCTCTTCTAAAAACATAAACATCATATTATCCCATACAGACCGACTGTTGTAGTCTTCAGACTGAAGACCAGGCTCGGACACAGACAGGCATACCTATTCTTGGGGAAGAGGGGTCACATACAAGGAAAAGTGCTAAATGTCGCGTTTACGAGTCCCCCAGCATGCACCATGGTGGGTGGCAGCAGTCAGGGCGTTCTCTCTGGCAGTTTGACATTTAAAATAATGCTCCAGTGTTCATAGGAGCCTTGTTGGGTACGTTTCTGGCCAAGGTCCACCTTGCTGTTACACTAACTATGGACAGACAGCCATTCAGTGATTGCCTTACGCACAAAGTCTGGAGGGAAACACAAACTAACGGTGAACAGTTTTAAAATAGCACTCTGTTGTTTTAAGACAACACAGGAACGGTCCAGCCAGTGTTTGCAGGGTGCAAGAGTGAGGGGGTCACCCTTGAGATTGGGGGTACCCTGGAGTCAGAGCTTTGGGCTGTGAGTAGACTGAGATCAGAGCTTGGAGTCAGGGAAGGAGGCTGGGGTGTACTGGGGTCAGGGCTGGAGGCTGGGGTGTACTGGGGTGAGGGCTGGGGTGTACTGGGGTGAGGGCTGGAGGCTGGGGTGTACTGGGGTGAGGGCTGGGGTGTACTGGGGTGGGGGCTGGAGGCTGGGGTGTACTGGGGTGGGGGCTGGAGGCTGGGGTGTACTGGGGTGGGGGCTGGAGGCTGGGGTGTACTGGGGTGAGGGCTGGGGTGTACTGGGGTGAGGGCTGGAGGCTGGGGTGTACTGGGGTGAGGGCTGGAGGCTGGGGTGTACTGGGGTGAGGGCTGGAGGCTGGGGTGTACTGAGGTCCGGGCTGGAGGCTGGGGTGTACTGGGGTGAGAGCTGGAGGCTGGGGTGTACTGGGGTGAGGGCTGGAGGCTGGGGTGTACTGGGGTGAGGGCTGGAGGCTGGAGGCTGGGGTGTACTGGGGTGAGGGTTGGAGGCTGGGGTGTACTGGGGTGAGGGCTGGAGGCTGGGGTGAGGGCTGGAGGCTGGGGATTAGTCCAGCAGATGTTTGCGGGGGCCGATGCGTGAGCGGTGGGAGCGCCGTGTGTCGGCCGTGCCCTGCGTGTCCCGGCAGCTCTGACACATGTACGTCTCGGGGACATGGCTCTTCCTGATCTTGGCACAGGACAGGTGGATCCAGGTATTACACTGGTTACACTCGATCATCGCACGGCCCGCAAACGGCTTCATACAAAAACAGGTCACCAGGTCCCATGAGTCGTCATCTAATAGGAGAGACAGAGAGAAAGTGGACCAGTTAAGATTATTATGACAATTTCCTAACACAGTGACCTACACCACATACAAATCTGGTAACAGGACTATTGGTGGAACTCCTTAGTATCGAAGGGGTGGTAAAACAGCAGTTTGAGGTCTTACCAGAGTCCACCATGATATCCTCATCCTCTCCTGATCCATCCTCGTCTCGGAACACCACCTGTTTCCCCTGACGGAACACGGTCCGGTTTCCTGGCAACCCGTCCGTCTTCTCCACCTTCACCATGCCCTCCTCCAGCTCTGGCCCTTCCCAGCACTGACGCTCCTCATTGGGCTCCTGCTTACAGGGGGAGGGGCTTGGAGGGCAGAGAGAGGACGGAGGGGGAAGGGGGATGGTGATGTCATCCTCAGGCTCCTCTTTGATTAGCCGCCCTCCTAGAGAGGGGGCGTGCTGGGGCTCCGAGGTCGCAGCGTGGGCTGCCTGCTGGGTGGTGCTCGGCTCGCCAGCCTGGTTCTCTTTCCGCCTTTTCTTCAGCTTGTCTGCTTTCCTGCGGTCGTCTGGGTGGAGGGTGGGCCCGACATGGTCGAGCTGGACAGCACAGGAAGAGGACATACTGTTTAAGACTCAACACCAAGAACCCAAACAAGTAGCTAACAGGGCTTTGTCGCTTTGGTTGGGCTTACTTCGATGACAGGTTAAAAAGACGCAATAACACCATACTCACATCCTTTTTACCCTGGCCTGAGACGGCTGTTCCAGTGAGGCCTGCGGGGCGGGGGCGTTTCCTGCTCCTGTCCTGGGGGGCTTTAGGTGGGCGTGGGGGGCAGGTGGAGGGGAGCCTGGACGTCCAGCCGTCACTGTCAGCTGTGCTGCCTGTACTGTTGGGAGGGCTGGAGCTACTACGCAGGGGAGAGTCCTTTCAAGACAAGGAGAGACGGATGTCGGGGTTACAGTCTGTGCCCACCATAGGTCCTGTGGCAGCTGATGCAGGCTTGCATCAGTCAGACTGTAGAGAGCTCTGTCACTCACACTCAGACACACACCGTCAATACTAGAGGATACTATTCTCTCCAGAAAAGCAGGAGCAAAAAACAAAAAAAACAAAAAAACGCACAATCAATCAAATAAAACTGGTGATCACATTCCCAGTCATGTGACCACACATTCAGTGACCTGGGCACTTTGCACCTCTGCATGTCAGACGCCACTGCCCCTTTTCTGGCACAGATGTGTTCAACCATGTTGTGCAATGTCTTGGATGGAGAGATCGGAGGAGACAGACAGAGCGTGAAAGGCAGACAGCGTTGGAGGCAGTCTGGAGCATGAAGGACAGGTATGACTGGTTGTTCTGAACTGGACCGAGGGTAGAGTCAGAGGCTCAGTCAGGCTGCTCACTGCTCCTCCTGTGGGGCTCAGACTGGGCTCAGACTGGGCTCAGACTGGGGGACGACTACGTTTTGGGCTTGAACACGTTCCACGTCATTCCTCCCTGTCAGTGGTCAATGTCCACTGCTCTGAGATAGAATTTAGCCTTCCGATACTTAAGCTAGTCATGTTCTCACAGATCAGTGAACACCAAAGAGGGAGGGGGACCTTGGGGCTGAAATGGGATACGGCCCAATGACTGATGGGTAGAGAATGGGGGAAGGCCCTCTTACCCTAGGATAGAGGGCAGGGCTGGGTTAGGGTGTGTGTCCCTTCGGGAGGAATAGCAGCACATTGGCTAGCGAAGGGGAAGGAGGCTGCCCAAAGCCACACCTCCAGTTCTGTGGATCAAACAGAGGGTCATCACAACACACCAGACAGGAGGGATTAATACAGACAGTCAGCACACCTGGGCACTGCAGTGGAACGTCCATGTCACTCATGACCACAAAGAACTGTTATAAAAAGACTCCGCTTGAATCTCTAGTTAAAACAGAACTGAAACACAAAGACTTGGTGCTATCTATAAAGGACACCCAAACAGCTCCCTTTTAAAGCCATTCCTTATTTACAGTCAACCAATATAGCCATACCCAGTTAGGAACAACCAGTCACACAGTCCTGTACATCCATGGTCTCAAAAGCGTCAGTTGTCCAAAATCAAATAAAGACAACTACTAGTTTGTCTTGCATGACTGGACTTCCTTACAAATAGTGTCCAGAAATAAAATGCTTTCACGCTCACAAGTATGCATGCACACAGAAAGGCACACGCAGAAGGACATCTCTGCAACTGACTTACTCACCTCTTGAGGATACGGGATGTAGCCAGCATATGCCAAGACAAATGTGCAGAACTTGTTGAAATCCTCCACTGTCCTTCTCCTCCTGTATGGTGGACTGAATCCCTGTAACACACAAGGCACTTCATCAGTCTTGGCTGGTATAGTGTATACTTGAAAAAGTCCAATACAACGACCATCGTATTACACAAACTTAGAGACAGGTTTGTGCACAAGAGACATTCATTTTGCTAGATAGACACGAACGCCTACTAGACGCCACAAATAACTCTCATACACACATCAGCACCGTTAATAGCAGGCGAGGAGAGGATGATCTCAAATGTACGTGAGCAAAAAGCTGGTGATACCACCTGCGACAAGACATGATTTAGCACAGTTTAGCTCTGTGGTTCTAAGCATGTTGGACAACGCTGTACTGAAGATCATATTATGCTGTGCGTTCATCATAATATACCGAGGCTCCATCGTAGACATTAACAAAAGATAAATGTGATCATTTAGCAAGATAGCATACACGACTGGGTAAGCTAGCTCTATCTATCTTAGGAGTCATACCACAAGAAGACACGACCAAGAAATTACACTCTACGCCAATATTCAATCAGATGAGATGGAGCTAAAAACAATCACTGAATTAGCAACTTGAAGTCGTAGCTAGCAATTTAGACACTTTGACTGTTTTCTAGTCTACATTGTCTGTTAAGAGGTGTCAAGATGGCGAGTGTTGCCAAATCAGGGAATCTCACAAATGCTAAATTAGCGTTGCCACTGCTTGCTAGCTAGTTTCTAGACTAAGATAGATAGCTGTAAACATAATGCTAGCTAGCTTGCCGCTATAAGTACATATTTGTGTTGTGTGCAGCCAAAGAAGAAAAGTTAAATACAGACATGTTTAGCGAGCTAGATCACTGTTTAACGTTGACGAAGTAATTGCAAACTACGTTTCTGAAGATGTTTCAGCTAACTGCTAGTCAAGACATCCAACCTGCTTGCTAGCTACATCGTGCGGGCGAGGGGCAAGCAGACTGACTTCTATTAGTTAGCTAGCTAGTAGAGCTAGCTTTCGCAGTATCGATGAAGCTAGCTAACAACAAATAGTCACGTCGATCAAACTCACCTCTGACTCAAATGCGTGGGATGTAGATGAACTAACGTTCTCCATCTCTAAAATAAACCGAAAGTTTACTGTAAAGCATGAAAATGTCGAACTGAATAAGACTGATTTGGCTCGTTAGCAACTGAAATCAAGCTGGCCAAGCAGCTGTACTGACGGTATCGCTAATGTAGCTAGCGAGCACAAACGACGAATTGTTAGAATGTCTAGCCGACTCGCAGATAAAAAAACATTTAAACAACCAGCCCCAACCAAGGGATATGGTTAGCAACAAAGGAAACAAAAAGTTGAACAGAAATGACAACGGTGTACAAACTCCAGTGAAGTCAATAGGTAGTATCTGCAGCTAGAGCCGTCTGCACCGAGCAGCAGCTGCTAATATGAATAGCAACTCTCGATTGGAAGGGAGCCAATCCTGGCTGGCTGTCACAGTCAGCTCTCTCGTTGACTGGTCACTGTCAAAGTCACACCCCACCTCTTGAGGTTAGTACAGACATCTAGGCAGTATCATGTGAATCGGTAGTATCTCTATTCAAATTTCCATACGCATTAGATTTAAATCACCAGTAGCAAGTCAAACTTACACTCATATAGATGCAACTCTGACACAGTTGTTGTGTGCGATGTTGTGTATGATCAATTTGTGCTGAGTAATAATGTGGTTCTGCTGACTTCTGCTCGTCTCTGTACGTGCGTGCGTGCGTGCGTTGGTGTGTGTGTGTGTGTGTGTGTGTGTGTGTGTGTGTGTGTGTGTGTGAGAGAGAGAGAGAGAGAGAGAGAGAGAGAGAGAGACGGGGGAATGAGAGAAAGAGAGAAAGAGAGAAAGAGAGAAAGAGAGAAAGAGAGAAAGAGAGAAAGGGAGAGAGAGGTGGGGTGAATGTGCGTGCCGTGCGTGCATGTGTTGTCTATATAACCCACACTGTGAAGCTGCAGTGGAGCTCAGATTTCAGACACAGCAGCAACTAAGGGAGCAGGAGAAAGAAGTGAGCTGCCTGCAAGACTATCTTTTAATTTTCTGCCTACCTGTAAGTAAAACATTCCGTGCAGTTTATATGCATTTCAGAAATGCTAATCAGAATTACATTCACACTTACGAGATATAAACAGAACTTTGCTATAATTACTGCATGCTTTTGAGTTAAAAAATGCGTCATCACACTGTGTCGGCTTTTATGCCGGTAAGATAAATCCAGATGATCGCATGCAGTCTCAGATACAAATGTTCAATGAGAATAGACTTCCACCTAGTTTAAAAATATTTTCTTGTATTAACCATGAGGCCTAGATACGTTTTGGTGTAGACTTAAAGATTACATATGAAACATTTCTGACAGGGTATAAGCTGCACCAGTATCACAACTACTTCCCATCCCCTCTGTTATGAAGGTGATTCTCTGTCTGGGAGATGAATCAGTGTATGTGTTTGTTCTGTGATGTTATGAGTCAGCAGCCAGGGTATTAGCGTTTGTGTTTGTCTGGCCTGAGCATGAACTGGAGCAGATCTTTTTGACTAACCGGCATGGAGTCTTTCTGGATCAGGACTCTGCTAGAACAAATAGGCCTACAAATTCAGATACATCAGTCCTTCCTGCCTACTAACAATGACCAGTATTCTTTACATATTTTGTTATTTTTATCCCTACAGCCTAGAAATGGAACCCAACACACAGACAAGCAAGAAATTAATGATTTCATAGGACAGTATAGCATGTAATAAAGGTTTTGTATCCTAAGTGGAATGGGGAGGCAGCAGTATCATATTCAGCGAGGAGATTTGAGATTAGGGTGTGGTACATAGTGTGTCTCAGCAGGTATGAGATACAAAGCAGAGTTGGACATTTGCTCATATGCTCAACATTAATGACAAAACATCATGTTATCTATGCATGCTGCATAGACGGATGAAAGTGTATTCTAACATGTGACCACCCAGGACCAAACCCCCAAAGAGCCTGGCTATTGAAAAAGCTGAGTTCAAACTGGTTTGCACAAGAGTAGCCCAGTATTAGGTATCCGGGCAACCAATTGCAGTGTGCCAGGGACATCTGCAAAGCAATGTCCCACATTCAGTGATTGAAAAAACTGTGTGTGTTGATGTGTGTGTGTGTGAGACTGTGTTTGTCCAATAGTACAGACATGGCTTTACACTATTTGGCTAAATAACGAAATAACTCAAATTCTTAGGTTGTTTGTTCAACACGTCTTTTAGAGAAAACCTTCACCCAAAACCCAATGAATGATGGTCATGCTGCTGTGAAACTGCAGCAGTGTGGTTATATTCAAGTCTCCATAACTTCTCTGTTCAAGGTGCTGTCTTCTACCGACCAGCTTGAACCATGGCCAGAAACCTGCTGAAGAACAACTGTGGAGATGGTAAGGAGACACTTTGTTCGAGTCGACCAATCAATCTATACTGTGATTACCAGTAGAAAAGGAAGAGATACCCACTGATAAGTCTGTTGATTAGAGAGTAAAGTCCTCTGCTAAAACCATGTATAATGTGATATCACCCACCTTCAAACTTGAGAGCAGTTCCCAGTTGACACAGGGAACACAACCAGGTAACAGCAGACATTTCCAGAGCAGATGAACCACTGGGAGCTGACAGAGAATGGTGGGAGCCAGTGGAAGGTGGATGAGTTGCCAGGAGACTGTGGCCATGACTTCTCTGATGATGGAGTGTCCAAGTACTTTAGCACCTCTTTTGAGTGAGTAAGCTGTAGGGTCTTGAGGATTGGTCCATCTGAGTAAAAGGGGAACACAACTCACTAGAGGGCCCCATGTTGTGTGTTTGCCCATCCCCTGACTCTCTTTTATAGACTGTGTTTGAAGAGACAGGTGGTAGATCTGCTGGCAGAGGGATACTCTATTGATGAGCTGGATGTGAATCCAGCTGTCATTGTGGAGGACTGGTAGGGCACACACACAAACACATTTAGATACATGTTGATGGATATCAGCATGTACTTAGTGTTGTCTCATCACCTTGCAGGTATAGTGGGAGGACAGACTGTGGCTGCATCTACCAACTTACTGTATGTTTATTAGATGAAAATGAGGAAGTTCTGCAAGAATTTAAACCTGACCCTGTAACCCTGGATCCTGATTGTGATGACTGCTCCTGGAGACAGGTATGTGCACGCAGGAGACAGGGGGGTCCATGTTTGAACCCAAACACACAAGTTTGTTTGAGCCGAGCACAGTATACAGATCTTGTTGCAAACTGATAAGATATTCATCTCATCACATACTGCCTTGTCCATTTGTTATGACAAGGTGAGCCACACATTCTCTGACTATGGCCCCGGACTGCGCTTCATCTCCTTTGAACACGGAGGGCGGGACACCAAGTACTGGGACGGCTGGTTCGGAGTCCGAGTCACAGCGAGCTCTGTCACTCTAGAAGCCTGAGAGAGGGAGGAGACTAGGGGAATGGACGGAGACGGTGGGCCTGTAAACGGGTGAAGGGTGTTGGCAAAAGAGGGATGAAGAATTAAGAGAGAATGGGTTGAGAAGACCTGTGACCCCACACTATCTTACCAAACTTTAGATACAAGACAGAAATAACTTACTAAGATCATATTTAGCATATTTCGCAACTGCTTTTGAAAAATATGCAAGAAGGAACACTTGCCAGTTAGGAGCCTTATCTAGCTTGTGATAACATAGTAGTCAATTATTTGATTGCATCTTGGCTCTAAAAATGTGTTAATGGATGACTAACTACTAGCTACTACCTCTGTCTAACTATCAGTTCATACCAATTAACAACTTTCATTTAAACCTATGGGTGTGAAGAAAGGTAAAGTATTATTAGTGAATCAATACAGCGCATTTTTGTTAATTAGATCAGTAGTGTAAAGACCACCATCTCTATTAGGGCTATTCAGATTCCACACTAATCAATCAGGGCAGTTCATCATATACATCATGGACAGTTGCATTGCAAATAATAAAATCTTTACCAAAAAATGGTTTGTTTTTTGTAGATGGACAGTAACATGTAGGCTATTAACATCTCTGCATTTCTTATCAGCAATGAGTCCCAATTCTCAGCATCTAGGATTGTAGGGCTACAGACAAACCTGACCAATAAACACACATTACACAAGTTAATATAACAAAATGTTTTATAAAAATCACACATTTACATATTTCAGGGGGAAATGGAATGACAACATGTAAGACCAGGGAGCTATCAGAAATCCCAGTAACAGCAGCTTGGTAAGTTGGTAGTGAGACATGTTTCTTAGCACTCCTATGTCACTACAGTAGCTAAGTATTATGCTTATCTACACACCCGACACCAAAGTATTAAGTAAACAATAACAGTCCTTCGTTAGCACCATGAACACACAGACAGTGGTGTAGTGGGGATGGGAACAAGCCAAGTATCACCTACAAACACTGAGCTTGAATGGAGAGACCAAGAACAAAATTACACAGTGCAAAGAAATGTGTCAGTGGCATGATTTGCCTTTGGAGATGGGGGCCTTTACAAATAATGGCAGGTTCATGTCTCACACTCTCATAGAGAAACACAGATACACAGGAACACAGAGATACTGTGCTTTGCATAACATACCACTCTGTTTAAGGCTTACTTTACCATCATAAACAAACCCTCTCCATTCAGAATGCAAAATGCCTTGATTGTCTAGTTTACAATAAGTGAGAACAACTAAGGCAACAGGACATATCGCACATCAGCATGGTGGTGGCTGGGCTCTCAGAAGAGCTACATCTACCACCTCCTTCACATACTACAGGGGTATAAATGTTTTTTTATGTGGCCTGTGTGTTTCTAGTGGAGGATAAGAGGGCATGGCATGATGCGTGTTCCAGTGGGTTACTTTACAGTCTTCTTCACTCTCCCTGTGGCTGCATCTGCTTGCAGAAGGCCTCAAACTGCTGCTGCTCCAACTCTGTCATCATCTTATTCAAAGCGTAGATCTAATAATATACACAAACACACACAAACACGTTACTAATGTGCAGTATCATAGAGCATGAAAATAGAATTCGTTTGGGTATGCAGTATACCTCTGCTCTCTGTCTCTGTTTCAGCTCTTGCTGAGCGGATTTTTGCCTAGCTCTGTCGCCGCGGGTTGGAGTCGAGTTAAGCTTCGGCTTGTCTTTGCGACAGGCAGGTTCCATGGTGAGTGACAGCACCGGTCTCTGCAATGCGCAAACTTTGTCAAAGAAATCATATAACTGAGAAGATATACAATGATTAGGTCTAGGTGTTTATGAATTGTTGTTGATAATAGATAGTTGAGTAACAGTAGAATCACCGTTTTAGAAGTCACAGGTTTAGCTAATAACGCAACACACTCAATCAAAATAAAACTTGTTAGCTCGCTACTGTAAAGTAGTTAGCACTAGCGTAGTTAGGGTTAGCAACGAATTAGAGCTAAAACCCGTTGGCTACCTAGGTTACAGTAACTAGTTCCTGCTTAACCAACAATATTTGTTCGCTCGCTTACGTCATTATATGGCTGTCTAAGCCATAGACGTCTATGGTCTGAGCTAGCTAGACGAAGCTACGGTGCTTAGCTTGATTGGTAGGCTACTACTTGCTAGATACTAGTACTAGCTACTTAGTAGCTAGATACTGCCACGTTCACACAATATTTGTTATATAGCACTTCCATTACAGATTTAAAAATAAAGCGACCACTACTCACCCCAATCTATAACTCCGGTTTACGACGAGTCTAATAGCAATCAACTGTTACACACACAACAGCTGTTCCCCAGGAAGCATAGAACTGTGTGCCAAGGAAAACTAATTCCGGTGTTGTGCGATCAGATGCACTGCTTTCATGAGAGGCACCCCCTCGCGGGACCACGCGTGAACCACTCGGAATCAAAAAGTGAAGGATTTCGTCTTGATATCACAACCAAACGGAGGGGAGACAGATGTCTCACATCATACTTTCTTTGTTATATAATTCAAAAGAAGAATGTCGGTTATCTGTGTAAATAACATATATTATTCTCAACACAAAATCCTAAAAATTCGTCATTCAAATCATAGATACCACCCCTCTATTGTCTGTTCTGTATATCCCAGCATCAAATGATTCTTACTGTACACTGAGTGAACTACTATGAGTAACCAGAGTAAGTTTCATGCATGTGACACCTTTCTAGTCAGAGTTAGCAGGGGGTGCATTGCATTGACATAAATTGGAAAACAAAGCCTGCCATGTGAAATGCTCTCCCCCGCATACCTTTCTTCCCTTCTACCCCAGCATTATGTACATTTAATAGCATACATTTAATACCAATACATGTATATGGTGGACAGGTCTGAAAACAGAATAGTCCATGGTAGGTGGGGGATTATTATGTTTTATTTTTTCATTTATTCAAACAATAAGAGTAATATTTCTATATTAAAACATGATTTGATGGTGAGAACATTTATTTTAAAGTTGATACATAGAAGTTTTAGTACTTTAGTACTGTATGTGAACCTTTGGTCCGTTTTCAGGAAAGCTGATATTCTGGAGCAGAAGGCTGTTGTTTTCGACCTGTCTGAGTAGCACACTCTACGCGCAGGCTACATGCATTAAAATCGCATGCCTTTGAACCTATACATTAGTAAGAAGAGCAATGTGAAATACTTTGAACCTGCTAAACAGAATACATTTCCTTTGGTAATCATAGCTGCATATTTCCTCAGAATGCAATGTCGTGGAGCAATAATGTTGGTTCGCGTTCGTTACTATACGGTTTGAATGACGAATTTTGAGGATTTTGTGTTGAGAATAACATCTGTTATTTACACAGATAACCGACATTCTTCTTTTGAATTATATAACTAAGAAAGTATAATGTGAGACATTGTCTCCCGTCCGTTTGGTTGCGATATCAAGACGAAATCCTTTTTGATTCCGAGTGGTTCGCGCGCGCTCCCGCGAGGGGGTGCCTCTAAGGACGCCGTGCATCTGATGGCACAACACCGGCGGTACGGCAACACCAGTTCCCAGTTTAAACTCCCTCACTATTATTTCCTCATTGATTAGGTTAAAGACAGACACTTAACAGATTACACAACGGTTGTTTAATTTTTGATAAATTGTGAGCATTTCCCTCGTAATAAATTAACCATATCATGAGTTCTAAAATGTTCATGATTTCCTTTCTTCCTACCTCCTGCAGAATAGTGTGACTGCATAACTAACCATCTGATTCCGTGTTCACAATTCATTTGGATTCCGCTACGTAAGATACACTTTACTGGTGTTGATATCCCAAGGAGATGGTCTGTGGTTAAATCCCCATCCATCATCCTGGCCTTTCTTTACCACGACAGAGGGCGCCACAACACAACATACTTTAAACGAACCCGTTATTTTTACCAATGTAATGCAGTCACTGTAGCAACACCAATAAAGTGGTAGTGGGCAACAGAATCCGAAACATTGGGGAAAAGGGAATTAGACGGTCACTTATGAAAACATACTATTATGTAAGAGGAAGAAGAAAGGAAATCATTACATTACAATATGTTAGACCTGACACAAGGTTAGTTTGTCAGCAGGGGAACTGAATGGATGAACGAATGTTGTGTAGTCTACACAAATGTGCTGTGCCCTATAAACAGAGATGGCAAAATTACACACACTCTTCACTCAAGTAGAAGTACAGCTACTCATCATGACATGTTTATAGAGACCGGTAAAAGTTGAAGTGCAGAGTACACTTTTACAGTTAAAGTAAAGAAGTAGGCCTATGGGCTCAGCCTATGACAGATACTTAAGTAAAGTTCAAAGTAAAGTATTTTATTGTCAGATGCACAGAACAACACAGGGTCAGACTGGGCACTGAAATTCTTAGGACAAGACAACGCAAAGCAACCTGGCATAACATAACATATAAGTACAAAAGAGTACAAAGAGTAGGCTACAATACTGATACCAGAAAAATCTACTTAAGTACGGTAGGATACTTCCCATCTCTGTCTATTACCCACTGTCAGCAAAGTTTTCAATGTATAAACGTATTGGCATAAATATTGATTTAGAAATATGTCAATCTTAAAATTATTACTGTCCTACACCACATGTGAATGGAATGTAGTGATGTGTGAATGTGCAGTGTAGGAGAGAGAAGAGAGAGGAAAGTAATAGATCACAACATAAATGTATTTTAGAGAATGGACCAAAAATGTGTGTGGATGGTGTAAGGGAATGATAGAGGAGGATCCACGACAAGTCCTGAATAGATGACACAGAGTTTGTGTCTTGTATTTGGGGCCTTCGTTATCTTTGGAGATAATTTGGCACATCATCCA
>CM042868.1:7542170-7549670 GCA_023658055.1 Thaleichthys pacificus | reverse complement strand
GTCAGGAGGTTAGGGCTAGCTCTGGGCCAGCTGAGGACAGTGTTATGCCCACTGATACTCAGCTGTCCAAACACACACTCGCATGCACGGCCACTCGTGCACACACTGTGAGGTAGAGCCAGGTGTCTCTGTCTGTATGAATGACCACAGTGTATCCCACCTGTGCACATGTGCGCACACACACACCACACACACACACGCCGTCACACGGCATGGCAGGTAGACCGAGATGGCAACAGTTCTGACCACAGTCACCGCAACATTAGCGCTCACTCAGTAGAAATATGTTTTCTCTCACTGTGTGTGTGTTTGTGTGTATGTGTTGGGTGTGTATTGATTTAGTGAGATAGGCAGCTAAGTAGGGGGTTAGCAGACACCAGAGCTTGGTTGGTTGAAACCAAACACATCTCATTGAAGAAGACAGTCACAGGCTTTCCCAAGATTGTAGGAGCGTGAATGTGTTTGTGATGTTAGTGAGTGTGTGTGAGAGAAGAGGGACAGGCAGGGAGGGAGATAGAGAGACAATGAGCCATAGAGGGAGAGAGGGAGAGAGGGAGAGAGGGAGAGAGGGAGAGAGGGAGAGGGAGAGAGGGAGAGAGGGAGAGGGGGAGAGAGGGAGAGGGGGAGAGGAGAGAGGGAGAGGGAGAGAGGGAGAGAGGGAGAGGGAGAGAGGGAGAGGGGGAGAGAGGGAGACTTTTTTTTTGACTTTTAAGGATACCTTTATTGGGCAGTTAGAACTACCAGCCAACCAAGCTGTATCACCCCACCAAACCAGTCTTATCAAGACAAAAACCACTTCACTTACAACTCCCACACAATATTAAGACCTCCTCAAACCAAAAAAATAAATAAAAATAAAAAAGAAACCCCAACAACACAAAAAAACAAAACAAAAAAAAAGACAAGTCAACCAAACCTAACAAAAAATAAACCAAAATCCATCACACTAAATACAAACCCCCCCTATTCACAGCCTCAACTCTAGAGCCCCCTCCCCATCCACCACGCACAAGGCACCCCTCACCCCCCACACATCAACAAACTCCTCCATTTTCCCCCACCAGCTTATAATACGAGAACTCAATTCGCAACCTTGCCGTGACCAGCCCCAGCAACACTGCTCTCGCATCCAGCGACCCCACTCCCAACCGCCTACTCTTTCTCGTCTTCCATATAGCGAGCTTGGCCTGCCCAAAAAGGAAAGATGCGAGGCATACTCTCCTCTTCTCTAGAACTGAGTACCTGGGTCCCCCTATAAACAGTGGCACTGAAAACTCCCACCCGAGCCCGGGAGAGAGGGAGAGAGGGAGAGGGAGAGAGGGAGAGAGGGAGAGAGGGAGAGAGGGAGAGGGAGAGAGGGAGAGAGGGAGAGAGATACAGTAGAAAGACAGAGAAAAAGAGAATATTCCCGATGAAGGAGATCTTATTCAAGACGGAGAGCAAGTGAGAGGTGTGTGTGTGTGTGTGCGTGTGTGTGTCCTCGTCTGACGCTGAGTGGCATGAAACACGCAGGTGTTGCAGGTGTTGCACATCGACTTAGGCCCGTTTCACTCTCTGAGCTGCGTTCAATGCGGGCACTGTAAGTAAGTGCTTGATTGGCCTCTTTCAGCAGCTTCTCCTGCTCTCACCCCCGTGTGATGACGCCACCAGGGTTTACTTAAGGCCCGGAGCGTGACGGCTGCTGGAACGCCGCTCCCCTGCTGAGAGGAATCTGACATGGGTCACAGAACTACTCCGGTTACAACTATCTAGAACCTACGCAAGCTTCGGTACCCTATCAGAGAACAGCAGCTGAAGTGGTGCTCTGCAGGGGGCCTGCTCTAAGGCTCTAGTCTCACACCTTCACACCTAGTGGGTTTGAACTTCCAGTGGGTGGTGGGTTGGGACTTGGATTTGTTTTGGATTTGTTCCACTTTCCCAGTTGAAAGGTAATGTCAGTTGTGTATCCAGTTTAGTGTTCTGTGATCGGTACATATTGCAGAGAAACGCAACGCCACGACATCTGCTTCCCTTCAATCACCTCGCTAACAACCCTCATGTAAATCACCCTCAGCACCTGCTGCTCATCTCCACTGGATCCCAAACGTCCGTCTTTCCATCTCTGTAAATCTAGTCCATCAGTCAGCGAGCTGGACGCAGGCTTTGTCAGTCCGTCAGTCTGTCCAGCAGATAAATGCTTACTCAAGGGAATGTAATGTTGCTGAGTCGGTGTTTGCTGTTAGTCACGCTTTCCCTCTCTCAAAGCCAGCCGCCGTTACTCTTGGCAACGCTTCAGTCTGAACAGGGGATGTGATTGGTGAGTCAGGAGAATAAACCACAGGCGGATATCAAGGCTTTGGACATGCATTCACAGAGGCTGCGTGCACCCACTCTGAATGGTTGTTTGTGTGCTTGTGTTGTGTGCGTGTGTGCACTTTCCATTTCTTTAGGACGGAACAGGATACACAGAACATGCCACAGGGTCAGCATTGCTTAAGATTCCGATTTAAGTCCATTCATTTGAAGGGCCCCTGTAACAAACAAACGGATCTCATGCAAACCAACATTTCGTTCGTTATCCGTGAATCGTTGGTCAAAAGCCGTGGCCTGAAGGGTGATTACCAGTCCCAGCCGTGTGCTGTGTGTGTGGCCCGGGTTGTGAGTGTCAGGTGGGTGAGGAGGGGTTCTGCTGGGTGTGCAGCTGCCTGGGCCTGGGAGCAGAGCCAGACTGAGCTGCAGATGAAAGGTGAAGAGGCTCCATTAACTCAATTGACTGACAAAGTGAATTTACCTTGGAAATGTTGGCATGGATATGGATGCCCACAGCCCCTAGTGTGAAACACGCAAGATGCGTGCAAACACCCACATACTTTGTGCATATATTTTCACACACACACAGACGCACGTACACTTGCCACACACACGCACCACACACACACACACACAGGTTTACAGAGAGACAGCATTGGCGTGCTTCCCTTAGCCCCTAGCGCCATGCTCCAGCTTCAGAGAAGAACTTTTAGTTCCCTCCACACAGCAGAGTGACAGGGGACCATGGCTGCTTGACTCCCCCTGCTTCCAAAGGCAGTTTCATTCACCCGTTGAGAATCATGTTCAACCACAGGCAACCCCACACAAACCCACTCATTAGACATATCCACAAACAGCTGAAGCCTTCCACAAACCACCAAGGTTAGCCACCTCCAGTAGCCAGCCACAGTAAGGACCCTAGACCTGGTCACCACAGGGAGACCCTCCCCACTTCCCCCCACCAGAGCCCCCCTCCACCTCTCTGTGTGTCTGCCCAGCCATGACTGGAACAGCCCTACCATTCTCCCCAGCCTGGTCCCCGTGCCCCAGGCCCCAGGCCCCGGGCCCCAGGCCCCGGGCCCCAGGCTGAGGGGCTGTCAGAGGGCTGAGGTGGCTGACAGGGAGAGCAGCAGCAGCAGCAGCAGCAGCAGAGGCCTGGCCGCCAGACACAGCACAGTGAATCAGGCCTTGTGGCAGTCTCCACAGAGAGGTCATTCACTCTGCAGGGGGAGAGGGTCCGTGTATAGACCGTGGTCTCCACTCTGCTCCCCTGGGCTTGCTCTCAGCCACAGGACTACACACAGACACTCACATCAGCCACAGCATGTCGCCTACACATTACTGAATGATGAAGATGGTGTGTGTGTGGACGTGTGTGTGTGTGTGTGTGTGTAAGTGTGTCTGTTTTAAGAGTGTGAGAGTTAAATACTGTAATGAAGAACAGGCTGACAAGGCAATTAGGGTGCATTAGGTGTGTAATCTGGCCCCTCCAGACAGACACTAATGTGCTTTGTGAAGTGTTATGTATGGCAAGTCAGTCCTTTATACCCAGAACTACAATACCCACATCTGTAAATGATCTGGTGTTCCCTAACGCAGCCTTATCTCCTCCACTACCATCTGCTTTCCCAGCCTTGTTCCCATGGCAACTGAACAGTCATGTCCTAGCATGGTCCCTCTGTCCTGCTGACCATAGATAGAACTCATCTGCTTTATTACTACAGCCTCATCTCCTCAGCATCAACATGTCCAGCTCTCTCCTCTCCTCTCTCCTCTCCTCTCCTCTCCCCCTCTCCTTCCCTCCCCTCTCCTTTCCTCTCCTGTCCTGTCCTGTCCTCCCCTCCCCTCCCCTCTCCTCTCCTCCTGACCTCTCCTCTCATCACCTCTCATCTTCTCTCATCTCTTATCGTTTCCTCATGCACAATTACTGCTGCTGACACCTATAAATACCATTGTCTACAATCAGTGAGCTCACCACAGATTTGTGCACCTCTTGGAGAGTATGTATGTTTATGTGTGGATCTAAAGCTGGTATGAATGTATGGTAAGAGCAGAGCGTGAGCTGGGCGTGTGTGAGAACCCTCCTGTGTGTGTCGCTCATCTGTAGACGTTCACCATGGACCCCATCACTGATCCTTCAACTGGTGGAATCACTCACTACCACACTTATCTCAGCTTACTACATACAGACACACACACACACACACGCGTGCACACACACACACACACACACACACACACACACACACACACGGCTGCTATAAATGGCCCAGCCAGATCTACAAATCATACAGATCACACGGTGCTCCTGGCAAGAGGTCCATCTGGCCTGGGCTACAAAGAGGAGAGGAGAGAGTGTGGCTCCTCTGGACAAGGAGATCCGTGTGTGTGTGTGTGTGTGTGTGTGTGTGTGTGTGTGTGTGTGTGTGTGTGTGTGTGTGAGAGAGAGAGTGTGTGTGTGTTCTCTGTTCATTAAGTCTGTGGGGACAACATTAGAAAGAGGGCAATGAGACAGAGCTGGAGAGAGAGGTGGGTTAAAGAGACGACTGTCACAGTCCGAAGGGAACAAGAAGGGGAGTCAGGTAAATGTTACTGGGCAGGAGTGTGTGTGTGTGTGTGTGTTGGCATGAGCATGCTCTTACAGCTGGTTGTCGTTACATCCTCAGCACGCATGGCCACCTGTTCTGAATAAACTGTAGCGTTTTCTTTCTTTCAATACCTCCCTCACTCCCTCGGTTTCTCTGTCCCACTATTTATCTGTCCCACAGTCTATCTGTCTGACTGTCTTTCAATGAGCAGAGTAGGATTCATGTTGGGAGCAGACAGGTGACACTGTGTACTGTAAGGAACACACTCCTCCTTCATACAGGGTAACCATTGGACCCTCCAGCTGGGGTTAGGGTTGGGACTGGAGGCTGGGACTGGAGGCTGGGGCTGGAGGCTGGAGGCTGGAGGCTGGAGGCAATCATGTACACAGGCACATAGCACACTAGATGTTGCAATAATAAATTGAAACATCAAAACATGTTTGTCTTAAGCCCATTTGTTCTAGATCACAAAGCAGGCTGAACTTGCCTAGAGAGTGAACGGAGCTCCCTCCAGGCCTATGAGAGACAAAGCATCAGAGAGACATCTGCTTCTGATGGCTCCTCCAACTGGGATTGCACAGTTTCTCGCCGGGCAAATATTTACCTTCTTAGACAATGGATGAGAGCCGTCGGTCTCAGAGCTGCTGAGGGAGGCGGTGTGCGTTCGAGACCGCCATGCGTGATGACGTGCTTCCTCTCTTCAGTGTAAGCAACGGTGATTATGAGAAACGACAGAGAGAGATGAAGAGGATAAGATGTTTTCTGCACGGCACAGGGGAGAAGCGACTCTCTCCGTGGTCGTTTTCCACGAGAGACACCTGTGTCTATCAGCTCTCCATTTGATTGGTCTCTCTCTCTACTCTACTCTCTGTCTATGTCTCTTTCTCTGTCTGTCTCTATCTCTCCTCTGTCTGTGTTTGTCCCTATCTATCTAACCCACCTGTGTGTGTCAAGCTAAGCTGACAGGCCTGCTTCTAGCTGAGGGAGAAAAAAGCTCCATCAGATAAGAGAGGTGCTGGAGCATGTAGGCAATACCAATATACAGGTGGTGTGTGTGTGTATGTGTGGTGTGTGTGTGTGTGTGTGTGTGTGTGTGTGTGTGTGTGTGGAGAGAGAACAGCAGATGCTCTCAATGACACGATATGCATCTCCTCGCACAGTGGGAGAAGAGGAAGGAGCAGAGTTCTAGGCCTGTCACTGATGCTTCTCTCTCCCTCTCCCTCTCCCTCTCTGCTCTGTCCTTCTCTCTCTCTGCTGCTCTCTCTCTCTGCTCCTGTTTCTCTCGATGCTTCTCGTCTCTCTGCTTCTCTCTCTCTCTCCCTGCTTCTCTCTCTCTCTCCCTGCTTCTCTCTCTCTCTCCCTGCTTCACTCTCTCTCCCTGCTGCGCTCTCTCTCTTTCTGCTGCTCTCTCCCTGCTTCTCTCTCTCCCTGCTGCTCTCTCTCTCTTTCTGCTGCTCTCTCCCTGCTTTGCTCTCTCTCCCTGCTGCTCTCTCTCTTTCTGCTGCTCTCTCCCTGCTTCTCTCTCTCCCTGCTGCTCTCTCTTTCTGCTGCTCTCTCCCTGCTTCTCTCTCTCCCTGCTGCTCTCTCTCTCTTTCTGCTGCTCTCTCCCTGCTTCTCTCTCTCCCTGCTGCTCTCTCTTTCTGCTGCTCTCTCCCTGCTTCTCTCCCTGCTGCTCTCTCTCTCTTTCTGCTGCTCTCTCCCTGCTTCTCTCTCTCCCTGCTTCTCTCTCTCCCTGCCGCTCTCTCTCTCTTTCTGCTGCTCTCTCCCTGCTTCTCTCTCTCCCTGCTTCTCTCTCTCCCTGCTGCTCTCTCTCTCTTTCTGCTGCTCTCTCCCTGCTTCTCTCTCTCCCTGCTGCTCTCTCTTCCCTGCTGCTCTCTCTCTCTTTCTGCTGCTCTCTCCCTGCTTCTCTCTCTCCCTGCTGCTCTCTCTCTCTTGCATTTCTGATAGAAGGTGCATGAGGAAGGATGAGTCATAACATGTTCTTGTGTAGTACACACTGTAGAGTGTATGTAGAATCATTAGTGCACGTGTCTGTGTGTGTTTGACAAGCCGCCCCGATCCCTGCTAGCAGTCAGTCAGTCAGCTGTGAGCTGAACTCTGTGTCCCTCTGGCAGTCCCAGTGATATCTGAACCTCTGCATTCCCACCTGCATGTGGACCTGCGCCTGGATGGCCAAATAGATATATTTCATAACCGTGTGTGTGTGTTAATTTACTGTGTGTATGTGTGTGGAGTTACTGCCTGTTTGATGGGAAAATAGATGGAGGGAAGAGGGGAAAGATGGATGGAAGAGAAAGAGAGGATTAGGAGTAGATATGAAGGTCTATTTTGCGTGAGTTTGGAAGAGAGTGGCTTGTTTTGTTGGAACATGATTGGTTTCACACCGCCATCCCTGACTGCTTATCTCCTCGACCATCAAGCCTGGAACTGGTGGAGGCTGTAGAGTGTGTGTGTGTGTGTGTGTGTGCATGTGAGCAAAATGGAACAGAACAGAACAGGACATGATGTGTGTGGCCTCTCAATCCTCATGTGATTTGATTATGAAATTTGTTTGTGATGATTTCTAAATCGTTTCCATTCCAAATAAGTCCATGCTGAGATAGTAGATCTATCCAAGAGGTTG
>CM042868.1:6077170-6184670 GCA_023658055.1 Thaleichthys pacificus | reverse complement strand
TATCAATTCCATCAGGGTGATTGCTGCTCATAAATGTCACATAGCCAGTTTGGTGAGGGAGGAAGGAGAAGAGAGAGGAGGGGAGGCAAGAGCTAACCTGCCTCCAGGAATCTGGAAGGCATAGGAATAATCTTCTCCTGCCCTCTATTGGTAAAGAGTAGTACTACCAAGTGGTTTAGTAAAAGCACGCCACAAAATATATAGAAAAATTATAGTTTGAGTATGACAGTGATTTACTAAAATGTCTTCTTATAATGTAACACTCATCTAAAGAAAGTGACAGTGTGACACTTTTGAAATGTCACCACCCATATATGAATAAATGCATATTTCAGCACAATTAGTTGTCTTTTCATAGAAACTATTTATTATATTCATAATATGACATGCACATTTATTTGATTTGTATAGTCAGACAGAAGATGTTCAACAGTGTGTTGATCACTTCAGCTCAGGCTCCAGACCAGCCCCGCCCTCATCCCAGCCCCGCCCTCATCCCAGCCCCGCCCTCATCCCAGCCCCGCCCTCACCCCAGCCCCGCCCTCACCCCAGTCCCCGCCCTCATCCCAGCCCCGCCCTCATCCCAGCCCCGCTCTCACCCCAGCCCCGCCCTCATCCCAGCCCCGCCCTCATCCCAGCCCCGCCCCCATCCCAGCCCCGCCCTCATCCCATCCCCGCCCTCATCCCATCCCCGCCCTCATCTCAGCCCCGCCCTCATCCCAGCCCCGCCCTCATCCCAGCCCCGCCCTCACCCCAGCCCCGCCCTCACCCCAGCCCCTCCCTCATCCCAGCTGCTACCTCGTCCACAATGGAGCCTCATCCCTCCACATCAGAGTGGCTGCTACAGTAACCTGTGATATCTAGCCCCATCAGAAATCAGTTGTGAAGGCTGCTTAATGAATATACATCATGGAGAAGACCCCAATTAGAGGGGCTGTGCTGGTGGAGCGCCGCGCCGCGTAAACAAACTTATCTTGACAGGGTCGTGGAGCCAGGATGAGATAGCGGATAGCCAGGGCCCAGAAAATGAATTACCTTCCTGACACACGTCAAAGCCAATCACGCGAAGGATCCAGCACCCCCCCCCCCCTTCCCCCAACACCGCCCAACCCCCTCACCCCCCCACCCCCACCCCACCCGCTTCCACGCCCGTTTCATCTGGCACTTTAGTATGCACACGGGCTGGGCGCCAGCCTTCAAATGTATTCATTTATTCACAGCCCCTTGGAGAAATCAGAGAGCCTTGTTGTCCTTTTTTTTCCCTCTCACTGTCCAGATGGAATTTGTGTGAATAACATCGGTTTAGTGAGGCAGAAAATAAGTACAGGCCAGCACAGCGGTGGGGCACTACATTACCTCAGCCCACAAACACGGGAGAGGAGCGAGTGTCACCTTCATATACTACTTCTCTTGTCCTCTCTTGTTTTCTTTCCAATTTCCCTCGAAAATGAGAAAAAGAAAATGTGGCTACAAATGAGAAGCCAACACGAGCACACTGCTTCTCATCACAATCTGTGAGATATTCTCATGCACTGCAGGTGCAATTAAACTCTAGATAATGTCTCACAGAGAGAGGGAGAGAGAGAGACAGATGAAGGAAGAGGGAGAGATGCGGAGAAAGAGAGAAGGATAGGGAGAGAGAGAGAGAGAGAGAGAGAGAGAGAGAGAGAGAGAGAGAGAGAGAGAGAGAGAGAGAGAGAGAGAGAGAGAGAGAGGAAGGTGAGACTCCATGTTCATTTCCCTTCTCCTGCTCCTTTAGCTTTTTATTTATAACCTTTCCAATGTCTTTGATTAATCAGATGCAATAAAAAAAAACAGGAGCGGGGTAACTAATTATCCAGGATGAAACTGCAAAGAAAACCAATATACCAGACTTTCCAATTGAGAGAGCAGACTTGTGGAAGCGTTCAGTCTCCCACCAGGAGATAACCCAGCTGTCCTTCAAACCCTTCTCTCAACACATGAATTAAATCATCAAACTCACGATGCAGAGTGTGATACAGTGTATTCATATCAACTAGTAGACATGACACTCTGAACACCCTATAGCTGACGTGCCGCATCGTAATGACACACAAAACAACCCAAACCAGTCGTCCAGATGCCACGAGGGAGACGGAAGGCAAGTGAACCACCCGGTGGTGTCTGAGGAAAGGCCTACTGGTCTCAGGAGCTGTGACCAGAGTGACTCTGGTGTGTCTTGGGGAAGCTGTGTGTGTTCTGGGGGGAGTAAAGAGAGACCAGTGGTGCTGTACTGTACCTCTCTGATGACGGTGCTCCTGTAGCCTCGATACAAGCCCCTCACACCCTGGAAACACAAGCACACACAACCCCGTCATGCAGGCGTCTGGGTGAGATGAGCCAGGGCGATGGGGGGTAGACGGGAGGTGCTCGGCCTGCGAAGGCCCTGAAGCCTACCTCTTCTCTGAGGGTGGCCAGCAGCACCTGGTACGTGCTGGAGGACGGGGTGGCCTGGGTCCTCTGTTTCACCACCTCAGTGGGCACTCTGATCAGACACGCCACCTAGAGGAGGGAGGAGCACACAGCATCAGCAGAGTTGGATGCACATTTCTACCCTAGACACCCAGGACTGGTACTGTATAACATGCAAAGCATAAGCTACTGGACATTCATTCACTCTGTACAGTGGTTCTATTTGAAAGATTGAAGATTGAAAAATGCGGTATGGAATAGTGTATCCATGCAAGCAAATAATGCCAGGTTGGTTAGAATTAGTGAAATGTTTATTGTAGGCCAACAGAATCGAGTATTCAGCCATGTAATAATTGGTTATAGCTAACTCACTACAAATATTGAACAGTTTTCTTGCGATCCCATAAACGTAGGCTACTGTTGAATGCTACAAAGTCGCTCTTCCGTGGCAAAGCACTGCAAAAGTTGGAAACTTAAACTCATGCGACACACCCAAGTTACCCAATCCAAATCCGGCCGATTAGCCGCTGCGGTGCGGATTGCATCGTCATGAAATTTTACGAAAAACTAACATATCGTGATATATACCGTTACCGTCAGTGCTTCGAGTTATACTGTGATAAACATTTGAGGCCATAGCGCCCAGCCCTAGGAGGAGGCAGTAGGAAGGTGACAACAGAGAGGACATGACACAGGAGAGAGCCATTTGCCTGCCTCTTCCCTGGGTTTGACTAACTAGTGTTTATGTTAGCGTGCCAGTGTGCCAATTACTGCCCTAGTCAGCATGACAAACAAACAGGCCCTTAATCACATGACACCTGAGCAGGAGGCTAAATGGTCAACATGTCAATGACTCAATGTCCATCTGGGTCCATTTAACACAAACACACACAGAGACACACTACTCCCTCCTCCACAACAAATGCCAACACGGCCCTCATATGTCAACAAAAATATGGACTGCCAACAACAACTCAAGATGGGCATAAATATTTATGAGGCACCTCATGCTTCATAACACCTTAAGCCCTAAAGGCAGGCAGGCAGGGCTGCCCGGCAACTTGATTTCCCATTAATGCCGCGCTGGAGCGGAAATACCAAGGAGCACCAGGTAACAGAAAGCAATCTCCCCGACCCAGGGAGGTGAGCAGACCCCCCACCACGGACCCCCTGACACCGTGCCGCCTACGCCTGCGTCGCCAGCCGCAATCTCACCCCGCTGGAGGGAGGGTACGATGGGGGGCACTGCCTTCGTGATGGATAGTACCCCCCCCCCCCCCCCCCCCCCACCTCACCTGTCTCTCTACCCTCCCAAAAAGGGCCATCCCCTCTGCCGCGTCCGGAAAGCACCTGCCCAGCCTCAGACACCACGGACACCCAGCAGAAGGGCTCTCTGTGGGCCCCCGGCTGCCTGGAGCTCTGTCTTCATTCCAGCCTCTCCTCTCGTGGGTCGTACCACGCTCCAACACCGTGGGGGCTGGTTCTTTCATGAATGTCTACACAGTGGAGGAGCAGGGAGGGCTAGCCTACTGCTGCAGTGGACCGGAGTTCAGATGAAGTCGAGTTCATAGAAAGACATCATGCAGTGGCTACTCAACTCTGAATGTCTGACATTTCTGACCACCCAAGTAGATCAAAAGTAGCAGGATCTGAAATAGATCATGTTCAGCCAAGATGGAGTGAATCTTTCCAATCAGTCAACAGACAAACTTCTCTACTTTTACACTTATAGTTTTGACAGTATACTGCCTTGACTGGTAGAGCTCTTTTTTCTATCCTTGGTGAAGTGGTCGTGTCATCAACCACAGCACGGTACAACAGTGCCACCAAATGGTCACACAAGGCACATGCGTCGCCACCACCCTCACTTCCACCCTGACAGGGCACATTCCTCCCTGTGGCTGGGTGGGTTCACATTCATCATAGGCTACATTGTACATCATGTTTCCCCAGCGTGTTTCACCAAAGGATCAGAATTACGGCACTAAATGGAAAGAGAAGTGGGTATGACAGGTAATTCCTGACTTAATTGAATCCTGGGCTTGGAGTTGTGGCTCCGCTCTCTCTCTCGTCAACTCTCAGGAGGCGGCGGAATGAGAGGAAGATTATACCAAATAAATTACGGACATTGTTTATTTCGGCCTAATTTGGCAACCTCAATGGGGAAATGAAAGGAGAAATGTGTTGCAGAGGGAGGGGGGGGGTGAGCTTATGTGTGAGCCTGGAGAGTGAGGCCACACGTGAGGCCAGAAGAGAGGCCAGAAGAGAGGCCATGGGGAACAGGGAGGCTGGAGGTTAACTTTAAGGGACAGACTATCAGGATACACTCACAGGTGTGTCTCCTTACCTCGTGTGGTTCACTCACATTGTCTTCCACTAGCGCCCTCCTCTCTGTGCAGGCTGGAGCTGGATGGAACATGGGTTGGCATTGTCTTTACACTACTGGCAACATTCATCTTTATTTATACGCAATTTGGAGTCGGCAGCGATAATTAGAGCGCGCCTCTGATCGCTGCCTGTGTTTCTCCACGACGGGCAACCGTAAATCCTAATGACACGCTCATTTCCAAAGCCCCCTAACTACAGGCAGTAAGGGGACGACACTCCATCACTGAGAAAAGCGGTGCGATAGGAAACTGGGGAAATGAACAGAGACTCGCAGGACAAATCAGCAGGCGAGCATGTCCACGCAGCCAGGCCTGGCGCTGGGATCTCTTCTGCCTAATCCCAGGTTTTCCTCTCATGAAGTGTCAGGCCCTCATCGTCCTGCCTCCATGATCAGTCCATCCCGCCAAGATCTAACCACAGCTAGAGTAACAGAGGCAATGATTACTAGCTCCAGACAACTTGACAAAGACTGAACTGATTGAAATCATTTGTCAGTTACCCTTCTGAGAGAAAACCATAGTTTGACAAAGTGGGAAGCCATCCATGAAGAGCATGGTGCGGCTGGGTTGGTAGGAGGGAGGAATTAGGAAACAACAAACAGACAGATACACTTTGACATCACTTTTGTTAGCTGGGTCTCACTTTTTGTTTGTCTACTCTTCAGATTGACTCCAAATGACAATTTCAAACGTATTTCTTTTGTCTTTTTAAGGCCTGCCAGTCCCTTTTGCCGTTTATAAGTTTCCAGGATCTAAAATCACCTCAGATAGCCTCCCAGACATGCTTCCTACAGGAACCAAGAGTTCTGTTACAAATCCCTGCCAGTCCCCACAGGTAGTAGCCCAGTACCAGACCAGTGCCTGAGTCCAAATCAACATCCCGTCTGTGAAACGCTGCGTTTCAGTTCTGCTTGGAGCCTCTAAAGACGCCTCAGACACACACACTGCTAACACTAATCAGCATGAGTTGCCAGACAGTTTCTACATAAGACAGCCAGCATCCACGGGCTGTATTTTGATCATACAGGTGTAATTGTGGAGCTCAACTTCATTGCCATGTCACATGACTGTGGGGGTGAGGGGGGTGGGTATGGATGAGAACAGAAGAAAGACCAGAGGGGGAGGAAGAGGAGAGATGAGGACATGAGACAAAGACCCAGTTAGAGATGCCCAATAAATCACAGGACCGGCGCATCTGAGGCGAAGCATGGATTATTCTCTGTGCCAAGTTAAGTGGCTGCCAGTTGCCAACACCACCTGCCCCCCCCTCCCCTTCCGCATCTTGTCATGTCACACTGTATTTTCCAGTACATCCTGAGGGAGACGGGGTTTATAAATGCAAGAAAAGCCTGCTCCCTCAGCTTGACAAATGAGCTTTCAGGGCAGACGTCAGGCGAAGGGGAATGAAGATAAATCTGATATAATGGCTGGATAACAGCCTGCTAGCCCCTGACAGACACCATCAGCTTACACATTCTTTATGGGACACGCCGCAGTCACCTAAACAATGGAGGAGGGAGCTCTTTCCCCATCTTCTTTGTGTTTCTGTGTCTCTTTTCTGCAGTTCTGTCTCACCTTCCTTCTCTCTAAATCATGAGTAGATGGGGTGGATAAGCCTTTGGTCATCTAAAACTAGTAGCCAAATAGAAAAGTATTCATGAGGTAAATGTTCCATATGAATGAAACCGCAGACGATTTATTTCTGAAAACGTCCTTAAAACCTCTTTGCCGTAATAAGTGAACACAAAATCTTGAATCGCAATCGTTCATGGCATTCCATGATAGACTCAAAACAAGACTTGTGATGGTCTCTATCCAGGCGTGTCAACTGTGTGAGTGAGGCAAGAGGATTAGCATAGCTCTTAAGCCTTAGAGCTCCGGTCCTGAACGATACAGACTGTGCACAGTTGGCACCATACAACCAAATGGAGTTCCCTGGGGTCTGACTGAGACCAAATGACACCTGGTTTCTGCTGCTTCTGATAGGTCCTGTGGGCAGACCAAACCTGCCGCCAGCTGCTCACTCTGGGAGCGGGAGAGGCAGAGAGAGAGGGATGGAACAAAAGAGAGAGAAGAGAGATAGAGAAAAGAAACAGAAAAAAAGAGGGAGAGAATAGACAGAAAGAGAGCCTGATAAAGAGACATAGAAGGGAATTGAAAGAGAGAGAGAAAAGAGGAGCCGAAAGAGAGATAGAGAAATCAATCAGGAAAAGAGAAGGAAAGAAAGTCTAACTACCTGGCACATTCGCTATGTTCTACCTGACAACAAAGAAGAGTAAGGTGAATTAAAGGTAATGACCAACGGAAGAAAGGGTAATGGGATTCCGCTGTTTTCATTTTGGCGACAAGGTCAGCCTGATTTGTATTCACACACTGGAGAGAGTGAACAGTGCAGAGGATCGAAAAAGGACTTGTCACCTTTTGTCAGTGGGTGGAGAAAGTTTGGACTGCAGCTCTGCTAAAGCACAACACCTAGGGTTGAAAACAGTACAGGTATCTTGTCTGGCAGCCATGTCTCTCTAGTTACCAGGCACGGGTCTGAACAGCCCTCTCGTCAGAGGTCACAGGGGGGTCATGTTAAGGAGCAGAGTAGGAGAGAGAGATGAGGACTCAGAAAGCCGTAAAGCAAGGGATCCGTACGCTGCCTTTGATTCCACTGTTAATGATGCCTGCCCAGGTCAGGGAGCTTACAGCTGCAGTTCACACTAAACCCTCCAACACCTCTATCTAAGGCACTGGCTGAGGGCACTGTGAAATAAACCCGGAGCCCTAGGCGCAATGAGGTTAGCATTAGCTGGTTGTCATTTTCGAATTCCAGGTGGTTAACTAGCCGCTAAAGAGATCATGGAGAATGTGATTTTCTTCAGCAATTAGCTCCAGCTGGGTATTGTTTATAGGTCTAGTAGAGGGAGAATGACACATCTGTCTTGAATGAATAATCTGGAGGATGTCTAGGGGATCTCTGACTCTGGGATGTCCCTGGGTTGGCCTTTATGACTAAGCCTGTAGATTACCCGCTCCGGTGCCCCCACAATGCACCAAGGCATCACCCTTTCTCTGGGCTGCTCCAAAGACTTCCCCTTTTGAAGTGCTGAAATCCCTGACAGTACACAAAGGGCAAAGACAATACCGACCTCACCCTCACCTCTCCTAACAATCTCCTAGGAGACGCCACTGGCCCAAACCACAACATCAAGCTCCAAATGGAAGAACGTTACCACAAGTGATAACGTTGATGATGTTACACTACAAAGGACATAAGTATAGGAAGAGAAAGATGCCCTGAACTCACGACATACAAGTCAAGGAAATGCTGCCTTTCAATATGACCTCTAATTCTCAGCTGGCTGAACACAAAGGGTTCTACTTCCTCAGACAGAGCCCATGTCATATACATGCAAAACTTGGAAATGACATCAAATCCAAAAACCATGAATACTAAAAGCTGAGTGTTTTGCATCTGACAGGGGTGTGTGGTGGCAGGAGGCGAAGGAGAGGCAGAAGCCCCGCTCTCATGCCAATGTACATTCCAAGACCCCGGAGGGGCCGGATTCCTTGGCTGTGAGCGATTAGGAGTGGACCAACAGAGGAAATTGTGCCGCTCCTCACCACTTTAAAGCCCAAATCCCCAGACAAAATCGAGAGAGTCTTTGGGCCTGGCTTGGGAAAACAGCTAAGTCAATAGGCAGTAATGAGATCTTATTTACCCAGCTGGTGGGGCGATGTGAAGAAGGCCCGGGGAGCCCTAAGTCACCCAGCTGGACCCCAGGGCCTGCTTCCAACAGCACATTCTAACCCATCAACTCACACACTAGGTCCGGAAAAATCTGCACGGCAATTACGTAAACAAGCATGCTGTATTATTAATTTGGAGAGTGAAAAATAGAAAGACAACAACGGATATGATGGTGGCTGAGATGCAGGTAGAGATACAGAGAAAAGACACCACAGCATCCCACAGCTAGGGAAGGTAAAAAGGGATATGTTTTTTTGTTATAAAGTTTAGCAGAGGACGTACTATTTCTCCCATGGAGGCAGCAATCATGTGAGTGACAGGCTCCATGTGGGGAGCCGAGAGTGCGCGGGCTCTGAGCAGGGACTTGGTGCACTCATAAGTGACGAAGAACGCAGCGGCTGAAACCAAGCAGAACCACAGCAGGGTAAGGACCATTAGTCAACCTGCATACAGCAATTAATAATTCTGACCACTGACAGGGGAGAGGGAGAACAACTGAAAGAGAAGGAGAGAGTGACTCAGTGAAGGTGAGTGGTGGAGGAAGAGAGAAAGATAGAGAGACAGAGAGAGAGGGGGACAGAGGAACAGATGTATAGTTGATCATCTGTATTGGTCAATGTTAAATATTATATATTTTGTAGCAAGGCCTCATCAAATGCCACAAACAAACAGAAAACAGGCAAAAAATAATGATTGGTCAGTTTCTCACCAATTGCAACTCAACTTTAAAAAGTTGCATTGGAATCTAAATAGGCAGGTTGCATGAGCAAGAATTTGTTGTGAAAACCCAAAATACAATCCTCTTCCTACAGTTGAAAAATTAACTTCATTAATTCCTCAAAATATGTAAGATGTACAGTACAGATAGCTAATACATACAATAAACAAGATTTTGCACGTAGAAAGTCTATCATACCATGGAGTATGTCCATGAGGCACAAGACAGGTCGCCTAGCTAGCCTAGCTATTAGGCGTGAGTCAGGTGGCTGAGCGGTTAGGGAATCGGGCTAGTAATCAGAAGGTTGCCGGTTCGATTCCAGGAAGTGCTAAATGACTGTCCTTGGGCAAGGCACTTCACCCTACTTGCCTTGGGGGAATGTCCCTGTAATTACTGTAAGTCGCTCTGGATAAGAGCGTCTGCTAAATGTAAATTAGGCATTGTGCTACTAAAGAGTGAAGATGAGACTCACCATTGGGGAAGGAGCCGACGGCCGCAGACGGGACCCCTGCATAGATGCCCCGGAAACCCCCTGCCTTGTAGAAGCCCTGCTGGCTCTGGAGTCTGGTCTTAATGGTGTCCAGTGGGAAAAGTGTCAGGTCAACACACATACCCGCACAGCCCCCTGCCTGGAGGACACAAAGACACATTAGTCTTTCTATCATTTCTCTCTCTCTCTCTCTCTCTGTCTCTCCCTCTCTCTCACACACACACAAACACACGTAAGTTAGAAGGTAAAAAAAGTTAGAAGGAGGTAATAACTGTGACCAGTGCACTGACTGCAGTCTCAACACTTCGATAGCTAGCTATAGCTAGCATACTGTGAAAAGTCAAGGAAAAGGCTGATAATAAATTGCATATGGAAAACCGGCACATTACCACTAATGCTGCAATGAATTCTTGTCTCTCCATGCTCAAGTGTTCTTTTGTCAACTGTGACAGATCCGTTTTGACCGTGAATCTACACAACGATTCATGTTTGACACTTCACTGCAGCCAAAACATGCCTTTCAAGGACGCTGCCATATTGGGGAACTACACTTCCGCGTGACGCACCACAACACAGATCACGTGTGCCTTACGACACGAGGGTTGGTTCACCGATTTGCTAAACGTGTAATCGTTTGAAGTAGAACACAAATTCGCTGTGGTCACGCGTAAACATTTTACAGTCATACTGTAAATTAAAGCATGAACATGGAGTTATTAGAAACATATAATCTCCAAATATTAACAAAAACAGATACAAATTCAAACGCAAACAGCAGATAGCGAGAGAGAGCGAGAGAGAGAGAGAGAGAGAGAGAGAGAGAGAGAGAGAGAGAGAGAGAGAGAGAGAGAGAGAGAGAGAGAGAGAAAGAAAGAAAGAATGAAAGAAAGAGAGAGCTGTCTGAGAGAGAGAAGGAGAGAGCAGGCTGAGAAGGGCAAGCAGGTTTGGGGGAGGGGGAGGAGGAGAGGGGGTTGAGAGAGAGAGGGGGGGGGAGAGGGAGAGCAGATTGAGCGAGGGGGAGGAGGAGAGGAGGTTGAGAGTGAGAGAGGGGGAGAGAGCAGGTTGAGAGAGGGGGAGAGAGATGGAGAGAGAGAGAGGGAGAGAAAGAGAGATAGAGAGGGAGAGAGAGGGGGGGGGGGGGGAATAGAGCAGGTTGAGAGTGTTGCTGCTGTCCTCAGGCCTATCACACATCAGAGCAGGAGAGACAGAAGCCCATTCCTGACACAGCTGGGGCTCTTGCCCAATGGGATCCCTCCAAGCAGAGCATCAGCAAGATGGATTGTGGCCATGGAACTTCAAACCGTGCACGGTCGGCCTAGACATCATTGGGTCCGGGCTGAATAAAGGGTTGTAGCCCTTCTCCTGCCCCCCACCCCCCTAATAGGAGGGACTGCCTCGGTGACAGCAGCCCATTAATAACCCTGCCACCGGCCCAGTGGATACTCTCACCTGGCCTTGCACAGCACATAGCCTAAGAGCACAGGGCCACGAGACTGCAATGCCCCGAGGCACTCAGGAGGAAGACAGAGAGAGAGACACAGAGAGAGAGACACAGAGAGAGAGACACAGAGAGAGAGACACAGAGAGAGAGACACAGAGAGAGAGACACAGAGAGAGAGACACAGAGAGAGAGACACAGAGAGCAAATTGTCTTGGATTTGGATCAACAAGAAGTTTGTTTAATGCAGACTATCACATAGATTGCCACCCTCTTGAGTCATATACCATTGCCTCTTATCAATTCATTTTAGTTGGCTACTAAAGGTTTTAAAAGAACTAGACCTAACTAGTGTTGCTCCTCAAATTCAATTTTGTCTGTTGAATTCCTTCTGATATATTTAGTCAATAGTCAGGTGCACCACGTCTATGTGAGAACATTGGAGAAAGACACTTGTTGTTTTGACAGTGTATGATCTCCCTTAAATATGCTACACAGACAGACCATTGCTAGAATGTAAGTCTACTACAGCATGTGTTGGCACAAGACAGGATCCCAAAAGGATCCCAGATAAGTGTACAGTGTCAGTTTACACGTGCACACGCCGTTAATGTATACCATATTATCCAACCTCAGTGACTGAGGTCTCAAATGTTGAAACACCAGAACTAAAAAGTTTAGCGATTGGCTGAGCGGTGAAAAGAAAGTGCTGTAACCCCAAACTTTTGAAGGAACTATTGTTGAGGCGAAGTGAATCTGTCTGCAGAGCGGAGAGCAGTGCGGGCTGAGAAGTGTGGTGCGTTTACCCCCGAAGAAGGTCAATCAGAAGCACCCCAAGTCTGGGCAGATTTGCAGGGAGCACCATTGATCTTGACCTGCTCTGAGTATGATCTCATAGATAAAAGGGAGGAGACGAGGAGGAAGAGTATTCACTGTCAGCTGCGAGTCAGCAAAGGGCAATTCTACCCTGCAGGCTGTCTTTGAAAAACTGAAGGGCAAAGCACTGAGGATTAAGCCAATGAGGGCTGGAAAAAAAGACAGGCAGTGATGCGGTGTATTGTAATAACGTAATGCTCTAGTCGGTGGGCCTCAGCTCAATCCTCTGTGGAGGCGTTCATATTGAACGACAGTGTGTGTCCGATCGCAAGATAACATCCTCAAAGACACAGGTGAAGTGAAGAGGAAAGGTTTCGAGTTTTGCCAAAGTTTTCAAGTGCTCCAGTAGTAGCTTTAAAAAAACAAAAACGATGACTTTTTGTTTATTCACAGGCCAGATTGTTTCCCAAGTTTAAAATGAATAGTTTTGACTTCACATTGAAACGGCTGTTGTGGACACAGTCAATGTGCATCAGGGCTTTTTCACCCTTTTTTTTTCATGTCTTCGCAGGCAATTAGAGAGAGCACCATCTGTAATAGCCATTAATTGTGAGCTGAGAGGAACACACATCTCTGAACGTGGTGACACACACTCTTTGTATTCATGAGGCGAGGGGGTCGAGTAGTTCTGTAACTTCAGCAAGACATAATTCATGTTCATTAGCTGGCCTAACATTTGCATCATCGAGACAGCAGAACAGCAGGGGAGACAAGGAATGGAACTAAGGGCCGTTCATATCACACTTTGCTTGTTTGTGTACAGGCTCCTGAATACGTGAGTCAGTGGCGTACATGGGAACGGGGTGGGGTGGATGGGGGCGAGAGACAGACAGATGAGATGGAGAGAGGTAAAGCCTTTGTAACTTGGGCTATCAAGAAGCTGTCAGCCCTCTGACACACTCTAGTGTGTTTTGGAGTGTTCTGTAGGCTATGGCTATGGTACAGTAACACACAAGTCTAAAGTCACACCTCTTTGTCCATCGTTTTTCATTCTCATCCCTTCTGCCCCACGCTTGCACCTGCGCTTTCTGCTCTTTGCCCCGGGGGAGCCCTCAGCCCATGTCATCATCCCTTTTCCCCTGTCCCTGCCTGACCATGAAATATGAGCTGCCTGTAGCATATTGATCCCATGCCTGGACCCCGCCTAAATATAGATATATCACAGACAGAGCAAAGCACTCCTGATAGCCCCTCTGCATGTGTGCCGCTGGCCCGACGGCTGCGATCGATTTCCATGATGAATCTCACTGCTCCGGACGCTGATGGATTTTCTGCTCCGTTTCTTCTGGGTGTTGTTGCTGTTGTTATTGTCTTGGTGAGATCAGGTTGTCTGAGGAAAAAGGTGTCACTGGTCAGGTTCTGATGGCCATCGATTGGCTGACAGGTTTGTAATCACCGTGGTGTTAAGCTAGCGAGATGGGAGTGGCCTGATTGGTATTTATTTGACCGTTATTTTACCACGCAGATTAACTAATATACAGTATAATGTTCAGTATGCTGCACAACATAGCATGGTACTGTAAATCTACATTAGCTGGAATTATATTGCTTACCCTGTGGTGTACATTTGACACCCGCAACACCTAGTGAAATGCCTTCAATATAGAATTTCCAGAGCAAAATGGCTTCCAGAAAACCGAGGAGGACACATTCACAATCAAAGTCTCCTTAGTGGGAATGACTCACAAATTGTTTATCCCAAAGGGGGCACAGTATCTATTCATCACAACTACTGAGGGTGACTTCTCTCTTCAACAGTATTTAACTGATCGCCGTTTCTGCTGCCATTGGCTCCTATTTCGAGGTGGCAGTTGCATTTGTCATGGCCGACTCCTGACACGGAGATGGTGAGAGTGCGTTCACAGCCTCCTAACAAACCCTCCAGTGAACGTATCATAAAACCGTGCTGCTGAATTCTCTACCAACTAATACATTGTTCAACCAAGCTGTGCCTACTGTGGCATTATGAATCATCCTCAACCAAAAAGACAAGGGGATTTGTATCATGAAAGTTACAGCCACAAACTTTTTGTTTTAAACAGAGAGAACTCAGGCAACTCCAGTCAGGAGAGGGGCCATATGGAGCGTGACTTCACAACGAGATCTCTTTCATTACAGAGCTGCAGTAATGAATTGGAAGTGTGTAGACATGTTAACATGGAAATTACTTCATTAACTGTGATAGCCTGTAATGAAGATAGATTTCCACCACATGTGTGCCATGAATTTAACAGCACTTAACCAACCAAATCTCCCCATGGCAGCTGTTTAAGGCATTGTAGGAGCTGTACTGTAAAAGAGATCATGCTAACTTGAGATCCATTCTGGGTCCAGTGGAGTGTAGCTACCTCAGAGACCTTACCACCACCACTACCACCACCACCACCACCACCATCATCATCCTCCTCCTCACCAGGACTACACAAATACCAGCCCTGTCAGTGTGTCTCTGTAGAGAGATATATCTACCAAGCTTCACTGCCCTCCAGACCGCAGTCAGCTCCTTGCAGCTCAAACGCCCCCTCCCGAAAAATAAGCCTTGAGCCAAACCTTCCCTTTATCACACACGGGCATGCGCACACACACACACACAGAGACACACACACAGAGACACACACACACACACACAGAGACACACACACACACAGAGACACAGTGTTCGGACAGATTGGTAAAGAAAAAACTGCTCAAGTTGTCTTGTGTCCCTGTGGAACTTTTCCTGTTCTCCGCGCAGCATCAGGTGTATTCCTGCACCCCTGTAGCCGTGTGCTTTCTCAACGCAAAGCAACAGAGGGAGATCAGGGAGATGATGCTGAGGGTAGCAGTGAGCTGGGTGCGACTCTCCCTGCCAACCCAGTACAAGCCCAGTCCAGCCCCAGCAGAGTGACCTGGGGGCTGCTCGTCCATCATCACAGCTCAGCTCTGAGGCATCAGTGGACAGAAGTCAGTCAGTATAGCAGCTATCTCGACAATCCAGGTTTGATGCCTGAGAGGATAACCAGTCAATGGTCTTGGCATGGACGGGCCAGAGTCCTGGTGGCAGGGGAATTCTGGTCGCAGGGGAGAAGAAGGAAAGATGGATTTTAAGGGGCATTTACAGAGAGATCAGTACAGTGAAAGCAGGCTCCAGCTGTAATGAAAAGTCTTTGAGTGGCTCTCATGGCAAACCAGAACAGTACAGATCGATGTAACGCATGCTACCAATGTGTGTCTATGCATGGGAGAGTGAGTGTGCGTGTGTGTTGGGGGGGGGGGGGTCTTTGTGTGTTTTCCAATAGGGACATCACTGTCATCGACTGCATGGTTCAATGAAGATTGAAAACCTGCACTTCTGTGAAATATGCACAAACATGCTTGAGATACAATCCTATTTGTGCTTCATCTCAGCTCGAATGGAAATATAGATGTGCTCCCTCTCACTCGCTCTCAGACAGCGGCACTGCATTCATATCGCCGGTATTGTCATTCAAATACTGCACAAACGTTAGTCAAATATTGACATGCTTTGTTTGGAGAGAGCTGTAAAATACAATTCTTACGTAAACAATCTGAAACTGAGAAATGAGTCTTCTTTGAATCGGACTGACAGTATGCAAGTATCCCTAGTTAAAACTGCACGTAAAGAGACCTATTATTTATCTTTGTGAAAGCTAATTCTGTTGGTCCATGCATGTGACTTCAGAAACATAAAAAGTGGCTTGTTATTAGTACAGCTACTTCCTGATAATTATTCAATACCGTTACTTCAGTGATTGAGATGGCTTCGTCATTTACATAACTTACCATTTCCGTTACAGCAAGAACTCTGCATCGAGGGAAATATTGACTTTTCGATTTAGAGAGAATCTGCTTTTTAACGCTTCATCTTCACCACGGTCTCACAGTGCCACTCAGTGGCGCTTCAAGAAGTCACATCAACATGTTGGTGTGTATGTGTGTGTATGTGATGTGTGTGTGTCTGATGTCTGTGTGTGTGGGTGTATGTGTGTGTATGTGATGTGTGTGTGTCTGATGTCTGTGTGTGTGGGTGTATGTGTGTGTATGTGATGTGTGTGTGTCTGATGTCTGTGTGTGTGGGTGTATGTGTGTGTATGTGATGTGTGTGTGTCTGATGTCTGTGTGTGTGAGTGTATGTGTGTGTATGTGATGTGTGTGTGTCTGATGTCTGTGTGTGTGGGTGTATGTGTGTGTATGTGATGTGTGTGTGTCTGATGTCTGTGTGTGTGGGTGTATGTGTGTGTATGCAACGTGCGTGTGTGTGTGTGATGACAAAGGAAGCATCAAAGACCCTATGGCTAAACAACCTTTGTAGTTTAGCCAATCCCTAGATCTGAAGAGAAGAAATCCACCTCATTGATCCTCCCTCCTCCACTCATTAAAATACTGAATATTTTTGAAGATGTCCACCTCCTGTTACGTAATATGCAAACTCTGCTGACAAAGGATTTGGCCAAGTTTAACAGTTATAAATGTGCTGAGAATGTTACTGTTGACTGGTACTTACTTAAAAAAGTCCTATGAAGCCTACTGTTTTCTATATCATAAGTGGTTGCTAGCTGTCATCTGTCTATCTACTTATCTATCTATGTATGTTGAATCTGTTAGATGGACTGGCCAATTCCAAGATAATAATTAACTTTGCTCCTAACTTTTACACAATAATTAGGTGAAACCTGTGGTAAGTGTGACATATTCCTTATACATGAATGAATTAACTGTGTTTTTGTTGAAATTAATGCATGTTAGTAATTCACAAGTCTGTAATAATGACTATGAGTCAAGTAGCTGAGGAAAACAAAAGGACTGCAGTACAGCTTGCCAACAGCAGATGGCGCTCAGGTTATGCTGATCCACTTTTTAGATACCCTGACACAAGGATGAAATCAACACATCAGATACTCGGAATAAACAGTATACAAGGTTTTGACTAATCACATAAAACTATGATAGAATTGTGCTTTCACCTCCAGAGCTGCTGTAATACTTAGAATGAGTCCCAAGGTCAAGTAATCAGTTTACGTGAACTAAGCAGTCATTTCAGGAGGAAGAAACATAATTCATGCTCCCATTTCCTTGGGTTGTTGTGACCCTCCCCTGATCTCCCTCCACCCACCCAATCATAAATCCAAATGTTGGTGATGGATGTCCTGTCAGGAGAAAGGAGAGGAGATTGTTTCTGGGCCCTGTGTTGGGGTAGAAGGCAGTCAAGCACTGACCTAAAACAGCACAGGGGTCAGCAAAGGAGTAGGAAATGAAAGCTGTGGATTTACAGGCTCCAGACAGAATCAAAAGCCAGCCTTGGAAGAGAGGAAAGTCACAGTCATGAGTTTGAATAAGGGAAGCACCGGAATACACGCAAGTACGAGATGAATGATGGCAGTTGAACTTGGAGAGTGAGGAGAGTGAGGAGTAAGTGAGTGAAAAGAAAGAGGAAAGGATCCAGAACGGAGGAAAGATGTTCTACTGTACTAGAAGTCAATATGAAAGCGCAAGTCTCAGGAGATCAGGGAAGGAGCAGGTTGAGACTGAGGAGAGATGAAGAGTGATTTTTCATCCTGAGACTGTGGATAATGGAAGCAGATAATAGGTCGTCTCTGGTTTCATCAGAGCTGGGGGATGTTTAATTAGATCAAAGGCTGATAAATGAGTCTTGACTTTGAAATGAGGTTCTGGTGGGCTGGAGATCTTTATCTTCAAGGCCTGTCGCCTCAGGTTAGTCTCAGGGAAATCCTTGTTTAACGGGGCAATTCAAAACTGTGTACATAGAGGATGGACAATTTGTACACAAACATGAAGTCGTAACCAAGACATGAAGTTTCAACCATGACACTACAGTAATTGTCAATGGCAACGTTTCTCCACTAAAGCGATGAGATCAGGGAAATCTGTGAAAAGATGGTGATCTCTAGATGGCTCTTCTTGCGCTGACCCTAGCACATAACTACTCATCCTCTCCTCTTCTCTGCCAGTGATATAATCCCCTGAGACTAATGTAGTGGGCTGGGAGGAATAGTCTTTACCTGGAGACAGAGAGAGAGAGACAGAGAGAGAGAGACAGAGAGAGAGAGAGAGAGAGAGAGAGAGAGAGAGAGAGAGAGAGAGAGAGAGAGAGAGAGAGAGAGAGAGAGAGAGAGAGAGAGAGAGAGAGAGAGGAATCAATTGCATTAGGGGTAGTGAGGTCTGAAAACATTTGTTTTCTATGATCTATGTTTTCTGTTCTTTCTCTCTCCTTGGCTTCCTGTGAGGTCAGGCTTGTGACGTCCCTCATTTGCATGATCCTGGTATTTGAATATGAAATGGGTGAATACTTTCTCATGCTCTGTTGCCATATGGTTCACCTCCTCTCCTCAAACCCATGGGCCTGGCTTGTTACGCACGCTTCAGTGGAGCCCAGCTTCACACCAGCCCAGTGGGGTACCAGGTTGGTAATCTGATTAAACAGCCTCTATAGACAGGGTTTACAATAGCACCCTCTCCCCATCAACTTCTCATTGCAGTCTCATTAAATGACACTGACTCACTACGTGCTCTTGTGTAGTGTGTAAAACCATGCACCATGTGCTGTCTGTCTGGAGGTTGAATTTGAAAAGAATATCTACATCCAAATCTAAAAACAACAACTGCATATATCCAAAATGTGTAGAACTGGACAAGTTGTCAGCAGATGGCAGCATTTGGATTGTGTTTCAGCAAAGTTTGAGAGTATCTGCTACATCCAGAAGAAGACCACTTACTGTAACACACTTGCAGTCGTACACTTAGAAGCCATACGCACAACTGGTCGTTTGGACGTAGATTCATGAATAGTTAGGGCAAAGTTTGTGTTGTTGCTCTGATTGCAGTCTCAAGGTCTTGTATGGGGCTGTGAGTGTGTGTGTTTGTGTGTGATAGAGGCAGAGAGAGGGAGAGATAGAACAAGAGATTGCCTCCAATCAGCTGAAAGGTCGGTCGTGCTGCAAATCTCTCCCGAGGGATCTCATTTATGAAGGTTTTCCTGAATTTTAAATGCTCTACTGGGAATCAACTCTCCTTCGATAGTCAATTTTCAATCAGCTTTCCCTGAAGCTCATCATCCTCTTAAACCAACAATATGCAACTCAATTAGACCCACATGTAAATAGAACTGTTCAAGAGATAATGACTGCTTCTGTTTTCGTCCCGCTGGGATGCAGTGGTTTGTTGGTCTCACTGGGCTTTTAATAAGCCGCTCTAATGGGGTCCCCACGCTACAGGACGGGAGATCAATAATGGACATGCTCACGGCCCCCCTGTCAGGACACTGGTTTGCTCTCACAATCCATTATTCATCAAGTGGCCATACCAAAAGCAAGAACATCAAAAATGTGGGTTCAGAAGCTTTAGCTCTTTAGCTTTAGCTTTACTCTATCAGAAATGAGAAGCGTTCTCTAACTATTTGTATATCCAGCCATCTATCCAATCATGCATCTATCCATTTATTCATCTGTCCAGTAGACACACTGAGGGTTATATAAAAGCATATGTAAAAGGAGGGGCTGTACATACATGTGCATGCTCATGGCCTGTAGGAGTAAACAACTAAACAACCTAGTAGAGAAAGAAGGGCATAAACAAATTGATGGGGGAAAAAAGAAAAATTGCTGGGAAATTCTGAAGGAAAAAAACTAAAAACTTACAACGGAAAGAAAGAAAAAAATTAAGAAAGAAAGAAAGGAAAGAAAATAAATGAAGAAAGGAAGAACAGAAGAAAGGAAAGAAAGGAGAGAAAGAAGAAAGGAAACAAAGGGAGGGAGAGGTCTAGAATTTATTGCATTGGTAATTAGATCAAAACTCAACTCTCCAGGCGCAGCTCCCTAGCTCTGCCTCGACTGAAGACCAGGCTGGGTAGAAGGCAGTTTATGAGCATGCTTAAACAGATCGATGTGTGTCAGCAGTTGTGTTGTTTACGATCGGGTGACATAAAAAAACAGTACTACTGTTGGGTTTCTACTTTATACAAACCATTTAGTTCCGCTGGCACTGGAGGGACACCAGCCTCCAGAGGACTCATCACGTGGATGACATCAGAGACAAACATCAGCTGACAGCTTTATCGTCTAGTTAGAATCTCCATGGAGACAAGTCTTGACCTAATCAACCCTTCTATACAGCCCAATGTCATCCCTCTTGAAATCTTTCAACAGTTCACACACCTTCCACCGGCCTGAGTCACAGCAGATGTTCCTTTGGTCATCTCCAGTGAAGGCCAGGACCCGCAGCAGCAGAGCAGAGCAGAGCTCAGTGCGCTGCAGAGAAAGACAGAGGCCTGCCTGGAACAGTGTATGCCACTTGACAGAGAGACACAGCGCTGCCCCAACCCACAGAGCCATGGCTCATTCAGGCCTCACGCTTTACTGACTGCTCACCCAGTTGGATCATTCTGTTTCCGGAGTTATATAAAGGCATGATGGAAAGACAATGTGTGCAGGTGTGTATGTGTGTGTGTGTGTGTGTGTGTTTCGTGATTCTTGTAGGGATGATTTTCAGAGCCCCATAATCGTGAGCTTTTGAACATATTCCATCATAAAATATTCACGCACAGCTGTGCCACTGTGGTTTAATTATGTCCCACCAACTCAGGCTCTTGTTTTGCTGAGGAAGAACTCAATTAATCCTGTTCTGGAATGTTAGGATGTTCCCACATTCTGTAACCCAATGAAATACACAAGACATTAACGGGAGGAAGAAGCATGGAACATTCGGCTGTGTCCTGGGCTTGTGATCTTAAAATCATTTTAAAATAATCTTGCATGTCAAGAAGACGAATAAAGTGCGAAACATTTCAATGCAAGTCTCCACTTTCCAAAGTATCTTCAGCACTCTATCGATCACCACAACAGTAGATTGATGTTTCACTTCACAGTTGTTGCTGATACATATCCACTTACAACATGCCGTTTTTCAAACACAAACCTGTATTAGGTTTCTTTACAGTACTGGATGTGTAAAAACTCTCAAACGTATATGATATGCTGTCATAAGTTTGTTATTATTGGATTGTATAGTATGAGTCTAGCATACAGTGGTTTGCATTGTGTACATGATGTATACATTACAATGCAGACTGCAGGTTGGCTTATTGCAATGTAACAGCAACCATACAGTCCAGCTGCCGTTCATTTCACACAAAGAGACCATGGATATACAGAAATATTCTAGTCTACCCAGTTGAAGGGCTTTTGTTGAGGGCTGTTTTGAATTATTGTTCACTTCCTGGCTCGCCCTGCTGTCAAAGGCCTCCGCCACCAGCCCCTGGCCTCCTGAGTGAAACCCAACCCAGCTCCAACACACACAACCGGGGCATGGTAACAACCAAGTCCTCCCCAGGCACAGGCCCTCTCCATGCCTAGCCTGTTGTCACTCTCTCTGGGGGAGAACCCCCTCCTCCCTTCCTCCTCAACCCATCGTGGAGCTCAGCCAGAGGCCCATTTGAACACTTCTTTAGAAAAGGAACCGACTATCCACTGCTTTAGAAACATTAACACGAACAAGAGACATTAGCATAGATTTGAGTGCCAGCGTGCGCTGCCTTGTACCAGGATGGAGGCTCTGAAGCTGATCTGAGACAGGGCTTAAGTCTGAGTGGGAGGAAGAGATCATTGAGGCTGTATAATGAAGTTAAGAACAGGGTGGGAGTTTTACTTAGTTTGAGAGGAATGGGATTTACAGTGAATACCAGAAGTTCATTCAACACTACAGTTGTAAGTGCTTTACGTGATGCAGCCCGTCAATTCATTGTCTCCTAATGGATTTGTCAACAGCAGAACAGCTAGGATGAAGTCACATGCTTATTTGATTAGGAAGTTCTAGGAAGATTGTACAAGTACATGGTTTACAGAGATAACAACAACAGCAAAACAGCTGCCCAGACAGTGAGCACATGATGCTCATCTTCTCACCATGATCATCAAATGGCTTCTCAGTTGAGGACACAATGGCAGGCTCTGTGCTGCGGCACAGTCTTTGCATGGTTGGAATACCACAGTTCAGTCAGATGAGCGGCTTGAACGGAATCTGGGGTCAAATCTGTATTTCTTTCTGTCTGTCTGTCCTGCCTGGTTGTCTACCTTCTTGCCTGCCTGCCTGCCTGCCTGCCTGCCTGTCTGTCTGTCTGTCTGTTTGCCAGTCTATCATTAAAGCCATATTTTCATGATTTTTGGATATCCGTGTCATGCTGAGATCATCATCAAAGTCCATAACACACTAACATCCAGCACCCTTGGTAATTCCTCAACCTTGTGGACTTAATGAAGTGCAGACCAGATGTGACGGGTTCTGCCACACAGGAACAAAGCTCTTTGTTGTTACTAGCTGAGTGAGGGAGCCCGCTCTCCCTTCGTATGGAAGAGGGGAACCACCTGTGTCTCTGTGAGAAGGCCTCACGTGCTTTCCCTCAACCGATTTTTACACAGAAATTCACCATGTGTCTGACTGAAATCATACAAGATCGGGTTACCCACGGCGTAACAGAACAAATGTGTTCCATTAGCAATTCCCTCTACCAGCCACACAGCCCATTTCAGCGGGAGCAGCCAAAGCCTGAGCCCCTCATGGCCAGTACCAAGACTCAGAGGGGTCCCCTGGCTGCCTGGTGCAGAGGGAGGCCAGCCCAGTGGATTATGAAAACAACATGATTTTAGTTATGTTGTCTTTGAGATTGATCGTATCAGAGCTGAGGATTTCCAACAGGCGTATCACTTAAAAACACCCTGTCAGAGGCCTCAAGGTTTGACTCGTAGGAAATGATCATTAGAGCCATAAAAAGATATATAGGGCCCACTCAGCCTGGTGTGTTTTGGACTGTGTCCACTCTGTGCTGGTTTCCCTGTGTGGTCCAGAGGGAGAAAGAGGGATTAGGCGTGTGTGTGTGTGTCTGTGTGTGTGTGTGTGTGTGTGTCTGTGTGTGTGTGTGCGTGTTCCATGCTTGAGTTTACATTAATAGAATAGACAAGGAGAGAGGGAAAGAATGTTGTGGAGTGTGACAGTTGATAAATGGTCTCAGAATTCAGTTGAAACTGCAGTTGAAACGGCTTCAGCTCATTTTTCTGAGCAAGAACACCCTCCCATCAGAAGGTAATAACCAGATGTCAAACAGTGAGAACCTGTGACCCACCATTGTCAAGTTTACACAAATGTTACCCAACTTGTAGTAAATGTTGAGCTCATGGTCTGTGGTGAGAATGCACCAAGGCTGGTGTGGGTAAACCCTGTCTGTTTACCCTGTTGAGTGTTATGTGTCATGACACTCAACAAGGCCAAGCAAACAAAGGAGCACATGGACAGAGTGAGACAATAGCTCCCTCTGAAGCCACTGCGTGACAGGTATTTCAAGGTTGAGAAAAATACACAGAGTTGGTGGGGGGAAGGGTGGTCTTGGGAGGTCATGAACAATTGCAATCTATCACTTTTTACAATATGTCAAAACTGTATTATATGTCTGTCACAAAAAGCTGGTTTGTTTGAGTATAGCACAACAAGTGAAACCATACCACGATCAAATCTGCAGTGCATTTTCTATACTGTGTATACAATTTCATACTGTGCAAACTCCTCTCTACACATTGAAACCATTACATCTTACTGGCGATTCAATGCAATAAACTCAAAGTATCTTCACTGATCAGACGTGTGCATGTTGCCTGTCATTCCTCCCTGTGTGCCGTGCCCTTCCTCTGTATTCAGTTTGCTCCAGCTGTCCTGCTGTCAGAGTTGGAGAAGTGCCTGGGCGGGCTGGGAGGGACGGCCGCATGTCTTGCATGTGGTCTGGGAAAGCGTCCTTGAGTAATCACATCTGAAATCTGAGGAGAAGCTAAAACGGTGGCCTTGCTGAGGCGCATGTAGAGCACCCTAGGACTGGGAAGAGCCCTGACACAAACTATCTGGGAACGTCTCCGCTCTTCTTGAGCTACGTGTCTGATCTCCTCATTTCACCCGCTGTTTCCATTGTTTTCTTCCATACTATACAGCATGGAATCTAGGTAGATTCCATGCTGTATAGTCCAGGGGTGTAGCCAGAATAATCTTTTTGGGTAGGCTTAGGAAAATATGGAGAGACATCTTTTAAGTTTTTTTACTTATTTGCTTTGCGATGTGCATCATTTTTCGGAGATATTTTCGTTTTTGGGTAGGCCTTCGAACAATTTGGGTAGGCCTGTGCCCACCCAGCTACCCTGAATAACCCCTGACCTTAGCGGGCCGGGGCCAGGTTGAAACTCTCTGGGCTCCTTTGAGGTTCAACTTTAACACTGGCACAACCTCTAGAATGTGTCATCATGTTCAATGCCAGCGCGTTGTATTTGGAGTGGGTGGAAGAGCTGAGCACTTAGGGTTCCTGTCCTCGCTCTAAAGCCTTGTTGTGTTGGAGTGAATTATTCAGCTATGCTTCAACATGGGCCACATGACCAAGCCTAGTCATAGCCAACAAGTCATCATGTGCTCTCAGTCTCTCAGTCTCTCTTTTCTCTCTCTCTCTCTCTCTCTCTCTCTCTCTCTCTCTCTCTCTCTCTCTCTCTCTCTCTCTCTCTCTCTCTTTCTCTCTCTCTCTCTCTCTCTCTCTCTCTCTCTCTCTCTCTCCCTCTCTCTCTCTCTCTCTCTCTCTCTCTCTCTCTCTCTCTCTGTCAGCCTTTCTCTCATTCAAACATGTACACAAGCATGTAAACAAAGTAATTGAAACAACGTTTCAATGCCAGTTTGATAGTTTGTAAACACATCTTGATCGACTTGTTTTAGATGTCAACAATGCCTGTTGAAAAAGACAAAATGGTTGGTTGGCATCCACATGGATAGATTACCATTTCCTGCAGTCGCCCTTCGACCTTTGTACTATATCAATTTAGTTGAGCAAAGATGATTTATTCTTTATTGTGTTGTGGTATATAGTACAGTATAGGAAATAAATATGGTATGGTCTAAAAGGCCAGATACAAGATGTTCAAATAATGGGATATTCTGTTCTATTACCAGTCCCAAAGAATACTCACTGGGTTCCCCAGAGGCACCAACAGCTTTTGAAAACCATTCAAGAACATTCCTTATATGATGACCCACATCAGGGACCTGTGGGCGTCACAGGAACCGCTCGTAATGTGGACAGACCTGTTGATCATGACAGTGGCCCGGGATGCACATTCTGAATGACAGTACAGGTGACAGTACAGGTGACTCCTTGTCTTCCCACCTAGTAACAGGCCCCCTCTCTGACTATGTTCCATGGTAAACGTGTTTGCATCTACAAATAAAGGTGTGTCTGTTATTCATGGTGTGGACACAATTTCACAGAGCCACGTGATCGCAAATGTCTGTTACCTAAGATGTTTTTGTATAATTAATATTTGTTTAGAAGTATGTGACACATTTACACTAAACTAATGTATATTTGTGACATTAGAGCTGAAATACCTCAAACACTTTGACTGGGAGAATGTAGAAAAATATACTTTATTGCTTAGGACACGGGCCTCAATATGTTACTCAAGCGTTACTCAATATGCTGAGTAATGCTTTTTTTCCACTGGAAATCATACTTTTTGGCAAAGGTTTACCTCAGAGACTAGAATTATGTGGCTCCTCATTTAGATTGAAAGATTATGGAATTAAAAAGACCCTTCACATTGCTGTCCAGGTCACAAAATAGCCTACAAAAGTACAGGTCACATGTTGCCAAGAGAACAGTCAGACCACAATGAAAGCCCTTATAGAAGGTCCTGTCATTGCCTAAGGCCCGACAGTTTTCATAAGTAGTGCTGGATAATCTGATGGCCTTTTGGTGAGAGCTATTCATCTCTAATCTGGCAGGGCAACACTGTGCTTTGCAGCGCTGCTTTAGTTAAAAAAAAACGGATTTCTCTCTTTCTCTCGTTCCCCTCTGTGGATATACGGACAAGTAAGGCATTATCCTGTCACAGAGGAAAAGCTGATTAAAAAGACATCTGAGTAGAAAATGACCTTCTCGTTTACAGGTTTTTGTTATGTTGTGGTGAAAACAGGGATATCATGGTAAGGTCAGTGTCTGTGTTATGGAAGGTATGGCCACTGGGTTCTAGCATGTTCTATGGTCGTAGAGAACAACAACAAAACACATCGTCCTTATTGTTCATATGATGACCTCATGGGTATCATATGATCGTCAGGATTAGAGAATCTAATGATGGATTGAATATATTAAACTCAGCAGAAGAAAATGCTCATGCACAACAACATTTATTCCTCTCTATGTGAATACAACATCTGTATCTGACAGGATAAGCCAAAAGGCATTAGCAAAGCTTTCACAATCTCTGCTGAACGTGATCTTAGTAAAGACTCCATTGGAACTATTGGATATACATACTTGGCAGACTAGAAACGTCAGTCTAATCTGCATCACAATAACTATACAAACTATTTGGAACAAATACATGAATAGATCTGGGCTGTGACAGTGCTTCTAGAAAGTTGGGATGTGTGTGTATGCATGTATCTGCGTGTGTCTGCGTGTGTGTGTTCACCGAACGAGGTTTGCAAGATCCAGTAAAAGGTCATCTGAGCTCCTGTTGGCAGCCGTAGGCCACATCACATCATAAAGTCTCCCTCCATCTCCCTCCACTTCCCTCCACCATATCTCCATTTCCCTCCACCTCCCTCCACCTCCCTCCATCTCCCCTCACACGGCATAGAGGTAGGGGCTATGACAGCCATGGCTAATTTAGTACCTCACTACCCTAATGCGATTACTCTCTCTCTCTTACTCTCTCTCTCTCATCTCTCTCTCTCAACTCTCTCACCGCCTCTCTCTCTCTCCCTCTGTCTCTCACTCTTTCTCATTCTTTTTATACCTTCCATCCTAGCAGATCAAGTTAGCATCTAGAACTGCACATGAAGGAGGAATAAACAGCAGCAGTGGAACATTGAAGGGCTGTAAAACCCCTTCTGATTCTGTGTTCCAACAGTATTGTCTTCTCTGCAGGGACCTGTAGAGGTGCATTCATCACAGTCGGTGATGTCACGGTGATGAATAGAGCTCTTAATGTGTTTAGTTACTCGTGTGTAGATGTCTGAAAACCCTTCATCACTGTGTTTCGGATGTGTGCCAATGCACACAATCGAAAAGGGTGATGACAATATTTTCAATGAAGACTAACTGACCTGGAAAACAGACTGAGCCAGTTCAACAAAAGAGACATATGAAAAAAAGTGTGGTTTCACCCAAGCCTGTCCAAACCTGTTCCTGGAGACACACTCTCCAACACACCTGATTCTAATAAATAACTGGTTTATAAAATGAATGACTTTATTTGCAACTGCTGGAGTAAAATAAATAATAATAATAATGTAAAGGAACAGGGACAGAGAGACCAAGCCCTCCCTCTAGATGTTCTGTCATGCTGAGATGATACAGCAGCCGATGTAAAGAATAGTGATTTAATGAGCATGTACTAAGATGGGGTCTTGACATTCTATGAATAGAAGCTTTCAAGAACAGGGCTGACATGTATGTATTCGATGGATGTGTGTTGACTTATGTTCTATGTTCTCTAACTCATGTATTATCCATGGTGAAGTTGACCAAATGTATGAATACAGATAGCATTTAAACCGATGCATTATTTATTGTTAGGAAGAACAACATTGTTCTGTGGGTTACAGTATGTCCTCAACAAAATGATGGTATGTTTCCGTATGTGCAAGACAGATCGAAAGAGGGATAAATAGAGAGAGGGAGGAGAGAGATACATAGATATAGGAGGAGAGAATGAAAGACATAGAGACAGATAAACCATGAGATGTACATCATCTCTGACAGACCATGGAGTCGTTGACAAGTTTCAAACTGCACTGTCAACAGGCTTGCTATGTTTGTTGCATCCTGTCCAACTTACTCCAATCAAGAACAATCTACATAATACTTTCCCAAGCAGCGCACAGCCTGGGAAATGAGAAACATGAAATGTTGCTTTTCAAATGAGATCCTTCATGTCTGCCACACTGTGTGACACTAGGGCATCGATTCAATCTACCTTGAGAATGCATTTGGTGCACTCATGCTCTGTATGTTAGAAAGCAATAACTTTATTGCAGATGACAAATACGCAGTAAGGTGGCCATTAAAAAAGCAGAGTTCTCCTGGTCATACACAGCTTCCTTCTTCCTCACTCCACACCTGAAGAAGTTGTTTCAGTTTATACTTCCTGTTGTATTCTCTCTTCCAAGAATGAGGCTGCAGTCTTTCACTGATCAAGCCCTGTGTGATGCAATAATGGGCAGTATTTTGGTTTTGTAACGGTATGCTGTATGTTTAAGTCATTTTTCCAGTAGTAGAGTTACTGTGTCCTGCTGCCTGTCACACGGTGTGATGAGCTGCTCCTGCTGCGTGTGTGTGACTGGAGGATGACAGGAGACTTTACAAGGTTCGGGGCTTAAAAGCACCCACTCTGTTTCTCCGTCCCATCCAGGCCAACACTTTCCCTCCCCTCGGACGAGGAGTACTTTTTATTTTTAGGTTGGAAAACGCTCATTGGCTTTTCCCTAGGTGAGAGGCCCAACCCATCTGATCCCATCAAACAGCGTGCTCATGTCCCTGTGTCTCAACACAGCTGTCTAATGCCTGCTCTCTCTCCATCTCCATCTCTCCAAAAGGGAATGAGAATGATGGTATTGACATCCTCATGCACATCTACTTTCCTTTCCATTCAATGATTGTTTTGTGTTTGTATTTTATCATTCATTTTTTGAAGCATTTTGAATCACTAACACTAGTAAACACGTAGTTTATAAAGAACATGAAAGATTGATATTTCCTGTAATGCAAATGGTCAGGTAAAATAGGTAATGTTTAAAAAAATGTTTAGGTTCTTCTTTCAACGTAGCCTACTAAGAAGATTTGAGGTTTGTCAAAGGAAAGAACTGTGGTGCTGTCTATTCTGAAAAACATTTTAAACAATAGTTTGTGTTGAGATTGCTTTTGACAAAAGAAAATATGAAAAGCCAATCTCACACAACGTCGGTAGCATGTACCTTCTACCGTAGCGGAGCTTTAGGACCCAGTAATAAGTGTAGTCAGGATATCCCCGTGGACTCGGTGGGGAGAGGACGCATGCGCTCACTTTACTATCAGCATATCCCGATCTCTACAGCAGTCGGAGTGGGATGAATTTTAACTCAACACACGACAACATTGTACCTGCTTAAAGGAGACGTTATCGAACTGAAACCACCAACCAAGTCGCTGGAATAGTATTAGGAAATAGCAAACGTATGAATTTTGAGAGAATATTTTTTCAAACAAAGTGGTTTCAAAAAAGAAACTCCGAAAGGATATAATAAGTGGGGACTGCAGGCGTTTGTAGGATTCTGACAACCGTATTTAAGATCGATAAAAGAGGATTAAACGGCTAAGATGTTCTGAAGATCAGAAAAATAGTAGCTTCCAATTAACGCCAGCTGGTGAGCAGTTCCTTTGAAGTCGTTCGTCGGACAAGAATGGCTTGATTGTTTTTGTATGATGGGGAGAAAATGACAGCAGCACTCATGCTTCAGGCAAAGAAAAGGAAAGTTTGCTGCTTTTAAATAGAATAGGGCCTATATCATTTTGTAAGATACTTTGCCTTCATACTTGTCGGAGAGACCACCTGTTTTTTGTTGGATTTTATTCACAATGTCCAAAGTGATACAAAAGAAGAATCACTGGACCACCAAAGTTAACGAGTGCGCGGTCTGCAAAGATGCTCGCGGTGACTTGAATGTGCCATTGCTTGGTGGCGCGGAGAATGGAGAGTTTGCTTATATCGGGCAAGTTAATGAGGATATAGTGGTTTACCAAAATGGAAAACTGTCGGAAGGGGAGTTATTACTCGAAGTAGAAAACCTCTCGATATCTGGATTGCCTCTATACGACGTACAGACAGTCATAAAGAACTGCAAAGGTCCCGTCAGATTGAAAACAGTCAGACAAGGTAAGTCGCAACGGCGCCACTTCTGTGTACGTTTGTCAGCTATTTGAGTGAGACCATGATAAGTTTGAACTTCTATGTTTACATTCTGGTTTAGCCCTCATGAAATGATTCATTTCATAAACACTCTCAACACCAATGACCTTTTTTTCATGATCATTTATGAATTAATTAATAGTTTGACCGAGCAGGCTTTGATCTTTTACCCATAAAGGCACTTATTGACTGACGTCTACTCCAGCCCTTGGACTACAATAGTAGCTCACAGTTTGACTATTCATAGTCAACTTGAGTCAGCGTGGGTATACGATTTGACGCTGAAGTACAGTGACAGTCCACCCTCTGGGGGCATGCCAGCAGAGATGCTCTCAACCACCCAGGACCAGCTTTATTCCTTCATGACAGATTTCATAACTTTTTACTCAGGAATAGGAGCGAATTAAACGAAGCCCACACCGGCATGTAGCCTATCGGTATGTCTGGAACCAACTTGACCCACGGCTGTTTTAGTTATCTTTTTTTTGCTGCTCAGCTCCTATCCTAATCTAGCAGGCTTCCAGCCTACAACACAGTATGTACACATGGTTTCGGTTGCTGTATTATTCACAGTGTGGCCTTTATTGTCTGCTCCCCCTTACAGTATGTGCAACTCAAGACAATATCAGGAAATTCAGCTAATCAACTCCTGCTTAGTTTTGAACACACCATTTCCAGGTCCTGTCTGGGGGGATACCATGGCGATTAGATCACATGACAAAATTCAATTTCAGATTTTAATAATTCATACAGTCTGGGGATATGTTCTCCCTAATCAGTCTTAATTGGTAAAATATGTTTGGCAACAAATGCCATCTATAAAGTTTATATGGCTTAATTGTACCCAATGGGCCTGTCATTTTCACACAGTTTAATTAACCAAAATCTAGCCAAAATAATAGCTGTGAGTCCTATACAGTTAAACTACACTTGTATTTAGTCCTTGAATCAGAAAGGAGACTGAAACTACTGATAGCAAAGTTTGTTCAGGGTTGAACACTGGGGAAACACACACACATACTGTACACACACGCACACGCACACACACACACACACGCACCTCACTCTGTGTGACTGCCACTGTGCTGCCATGCACGTTTCTATTTACTGTCAAAACCTCTGGGGAAATCATTAACTACATTGTCATTTCCTCACACATTCCCACAGTACCTGCTTTTTTAAAGGAACCATTACTGTATCCTTACATCTCTCTCCTCTTCTCTCTCTTTCATTGATTGGTATTTAGTAGTACACTTTTGATTGAAAAGCTTGAGCTACAGAATCACAATTGTCTTGTGCTAAATGCTAGATGGGTCGACCCAACTGAATGTGTTCACATTTGACACATAACTGACACCGGCATGCTACTGAGGTATTTGTTATTTACAGAGACTTACAAAGACCAATGAGAGAGGATTGGTGGAAGTTAAGTCTCTGTTTGTGCTGAGATCCATAGCCTCCTGGACATGGAGACAGGCAACAGAATCGTGAAATCCAGCATGGAGCACCGAGGTGAAAGGTCAGGGCAGGTCACGCTGGAGGTATTTGGTGTCTGGGTCACGTCAGAACGTTGTCTGACGGGTCTTAATCCCTGGCATAGTCCCAGTAACTCAGGCTTTACTCAGACAGAGAATCCTTCATTCGTGTGAGGAAGAGAGGAGAGGCAAAGTCACTCATTTACAAGGCTCAGCTTTTTCAGCTACATGGTGACGTGGGGCTTGCGTGATGAACGGTGCAAGCTCAGCAGATTTGAACTGTGTTGTAAATTGTATGGGTAGAAAATGGACTCTTTTTCTCTGTGTGGTGTGAGTAGCGAGCTGGTGCTCTGGTTCAGATTTATTGAAGTGTATTAACTGTAGGTGGTACGGAGGGAATGTCTCCGGTTTGCTTTGCATGTGGAAGCGTTTATTTCCTCTTCCTCTGCGTGACCCCCCCCCCCCCTACCCCACCCTCCCCCACCTTTGTACCAGAGAGATAGAAAGATAGAGTGTGAAAGAAAGAAGTAAAGCAGCATGTCTCCATGCAATATTTACTTGAAGTTGCATTTGGTGTGCGTGTGTGTGTGTGTGTGTCTATCCACCAATAAGAACAAAGTAACGAATGACCCATGATATGTAGTGCTCTAAGAAGTGACCTGCTCTCTAAATCCTCCTCAGACTGTTGTTACTCTGTCCCGGGATCTTTAGTTTTCCACTTGAGGAGCCTCTAATGTATTCACTTGTGTTGAGAATGAATGCAAATGTGTTCCTCTTGGCTCTTGTTACCGCACACTCCGACAGAATAAGAGGAGCTCCTACTGCCTGACTACAGTAATGGAAGCTACCAGAGTAATGGAAGTGTAAAGTGCTGCGTTGCCCCAGGTTCCGCTGGTCTCATATACTGCAGGGTTTGAAATAAACCTTTTTTGGTTTTACTTGGTAGCACCGGTGCTCCCAACTTAAAGTTAGGAGCACCAGCAAAAATTTAGGAGCACCCACCCATATGAACATATTCATATTGTCTTTTCAGCTATTCAGATTTTGAGCGCGAGTTAGCTCCCTGTCACGTGACAACGGAGTGATTGACGGCTAAAATCTGCATTTAAATTAAGAATTTAAAGATTAAGTTGAACTGGTTAAAGGAACATTGGATAGAAGGGTGGACTGGTCACTGTATCAGCTCACAGCAGGCACGTACTGTGTAGTAGGCTAATTAGCGAGGGTTTTGTAAATACATTTAAACGGGTTGAACCATAACGATTATGTGCATTGGCACAAATACTCCCAAATATATTTTGAGGTTGCACAGATTTCAACAATTTCAAGCCCTGTACTGACATGCCATGGGACTTGACTGGAGCACCAATGAAAATGTTCAAAAGCCAGTGAAAGATGCAACAATGTCAATGCAGGCTTCTGTTAAGGTTTATGTGGTGAGGGTTGTCATTTAGGAAGGGGAGGATGGGTTCTTGGTCTTGGCCTTCAATGCAGGCCTGGACTGAACACCACGTGCCCTAAACTATCCGTACTCTGTCTGGTAGAGCCCAGCAACCCTGAGAACTGCTGTCAGTCATGTACAGTCCCTCAGACTGCTCCGTACCAACACACCACAACATCCAGCTCCTCCAGGCTCATCACTCTCTCCAGTCTCCAGTCTCTTTTGAATGTCACGAAATTGTCACGAGATATTTCCCTGAGCTTAAACTCTTCGTCTTACTTTCGTTCCCAGTAGCATCTATGGCCCATCCCAAGTGATGGCTGATATGACAAATCTTCTCACTAGGCCTCTGCTTATTCCCACCCTATCACTGCAGCTGTCTCGTTAGCATAATCCCACAGCTGTGAGGTACAGTGAGTTAGCGTCACAAGCTAGCAGCGTCAGAGTGGATGGCACACTGAGCAGAGAGGGACATGAGGAGTTGGCTTCCTAGGTCTCTTCTCATACTTACTGTCCATGAACACTTTCAATAGCCTTTTTGGCAACTCGGATCAAACCAGTCTCTTGACATGGAACATCTTGCGTCGAAATATCCCGGTGTTTTTGGGTCTGTGAAGAGAGAGTTGGCCCAGCCATCCATTAGGACAACAGCACAGTTGTTGACAGAGTTGGCTGACCGTGGACAGCTGTGCTCCTGTGAAGCAGGAGGGTGTTCATGTGCATGCCTGGAGAGAAGGAGCATGACGCAGGCTGACGTGGCGATGCCCTCCTTCAGCTTGGCCGGTGTTTACCCCGATGACACTGTTCCCCTCGTGGCCACAGCAGCAGCAGGAAGGACTGGTGCAAGCAGACAGCAGTGTCAGGATGTGCCCTTGTAGGACGGGATGCATTGTGGAATGTTCCAGGGTTAGGGATTGTTAAGTGTTTTTTTTTTTTTCCTTTTCTCTACCTTCATCCAGAGCACTCTCTAGAGTCTGCAGTTGTTTTTCATAGAATCAATAATGTCCATTGGCTGTGATTAAGTAATCAGTGCGTTGAAAATGTGCTTGTTTTTACTTCTGTCCAGGAAATCCATGTGTTTGTGTTATTATTCAGTCCTCTGGAGAGTCTGTTTGTTTTCAACAATTTTTTTTTCTTTACCTTTAATTACGGTCGGGCCAGAGCTCTGGGGTCTGATTACACAAATCTCATTAACGCAAAGCCCCTTCCACACACACACACACACACACACACACACACACACACACACACACCTACTGTATTCATACACATGCTCACACACATTATTTCCCGCCTCAAAGATGCTGACGCGCACACACACACACACGCACACAGACTTAGGGGGTATCTGTGGGATTTGAGGAAGGGCCAGTCTTGACTAAGAGGATTTCGACATGAGTCTGTTTTCCGCCGTGGCGAGCAGACAGCACACGCACTGCTGTGTTTTGGTTCGAAAAGCCACCAGTGGGGAGGCATGGCTCAGAGCAGTCAAAAGAGTCAAACAGTCTCACGCTGTCCTATTCTCTCTTCTTCTCTGTTCCCTGCCTCTTAGAGTCTCTCCATTTGTTCATCTGTTCTCCGTTCTCCCTCATCTCTTCATGCTGTCTCTTTGGTTTGCTTAGTGCCATGATGAGAGCCGTTTTTTTTAATGTCTTTGTGAACTGGCTTCAGTGTTACCACTAGGCTCCGCTTCTTGTTGTGTCCCTATGAAAGGACTTCTCCATAATGGTCTGGTCATGACAGGACAGTATGTTTGTTGGGATGATATTGACAGTTTGATATACTATAGAGACGTTGTCATGTCTTTTGACAGGGGGAAAAGGACTTCTTTCCCCAGCCCCTAAGACAAAAGAAGAAACGGATGTAATCAGAACATGTGTTAGTGTTTACACAGGAACAGTGGAGATCCAAATGACAAACAGCATCTCTTTTGTCATCGGTGTCTATCCAGACAGTATTCTATTAATCACCCTGCTTACGTGATCAGGCATTAGCACACTTTCCAAGCCAATTTGCCATTTAGTCTACAACAAAATGTCACTCTTTATTCATCACAGTTATTCATTCAGGCTCATTGGCAGTCACTTCCAATTACCTAGAGACACGCACAGTGTGTGTGTGTGTGTGTTTGTGTTGCTTGAGGGCTCAACTCTAGATCTCCCATCTGGTCATCTTAGGCACTGTGATTCAGACCAGTGTTATGGTTGTGTTGATTGAGAAAGCATGTGGTAATTGGCTTGAAACTGTTGGTACGCCCGACGACTCTAAGAGCTGAATTGTACGTCTGATTACTGCTTTTACAGAAGCTACATAGGTGGGCCAGACAATACGTCCTTCCAGCTAGTAGAACCGCAGTCCACAGCACCTCATGTGACTCACTGTAGAGCTGTCCTTGTGGACCTCCAGTTCCACATCCCTGGGACAGATCTGTGAGGTTGTCTAGGCTTGCCCTTCTCCAGTCATGTGTTCCTGTGGGCCAGTAACGCCTTTATCAACACCCTATAAATGTCTGAGCCCTTGACTGTCTCTGCAAGCGCCTGACACCTTCACATACTCATACTGTTGACCTGGAAACCAAGTGGGAAAAACCCGTCGCTACGGATACCATGGTTGAGCACAGGCCATCAGAGCAATGTTCTCTTTTCGCCATCATCATTAGCACAGATGATGGCAGGGTCACATTGCCTACTTTTCAGATGTCATTACCTGTTTAGAAACACTCGTTTTCATCAGTGTTTCCGCACAACATCCAACGGTATAGATTTGATATAAATGGAAATGAGTCAAGAGGAATTGGCCCAGTCTATGCCTGTCAGATAGAAGTTGAAATGGAAGTGCAGGTCTGTGTGTGTGTGTGTTCCAGACTTCCCCCTCAATGCTCGACTGCAACGTCTACGCCATCCAGCTGATCTGATTGGCAGTGGTGTGACCGTCTGTTTCCGTAGCGACTGGTGGGCGGCGGAGAGAGGGCTGAGACAGACATGTGCCAAGAGTCACGCCAAAGGCGTCCTCCTGATGTTCACGCACTGCCCTCCCTCCTCCCTGCATCCCGCTCTCCCTCATCTTTCATCTGTCCCTCTGAAAGAATTGCGAGGAAAGCAAACCATTTGGTGTTCTGGTCCAGAGACAGAGAGAGAGACAGAGAGACAGAGAGAGAGACAGAGAGAGAGACAGCGACAGAGAGAGACAGCGACAGAGAGAGACAGCGACAGAGAGAGACAGCGACAGAGAGAGACAGTGACAGAGAGAGACAGCGACAGAGAGAGACAGCGACAGAGAGAGAGAGAGAGACAGCGACAGAGAGAGACAGCTGTGGCGCTGAACTTTGAGGTTTCCTCATGGTTTTGTCACACACAGACACACCTCACACGAGCACACTCATCCTTTCCCCGAGAATATGTATGACAAGAAGTCTTTCTTGTCTTGCTTTGTGACAGCAGAAACAGCAGGTGGTAAGACCTTGTGTTGGCCAGCCCACCACCGTGTTTCTTTCTCAGTAGGTTGGTGTGGATCAGCAACAGGTTTTTACATCCACTGGCTTCGGCCTAGTTCTGTTTAGCCTCTACTGCCACAGTTGTCCCCTAGAATCTATCATAGAGAAGGTACAGTACAGCCCAAAAGCATCAGTTCAATTTTACTTCTGTGGGGGAATTTTCCAACAAAGTCCGGTATGAATAATCTTCCTGGCATAGACGTTTGTTTAGACTGAGTAGGGAAGCGTTCACTGATTGTCAAACAAAATCTCTCTCTCTCTGGAATGGGATCGCTCCCTAGCCAAGCCTATCATTGTAGAAGCACACCTACAATAGACTACATATTTTCTCTCCCTCTTTCACCATTTTCATTCTCTCTCCTAAGGAAAGATTCACCCACACTAATGCTTTTGTTAGAGATGACAGGGACCATACCTATGACATATTGCCCCAATCTGCTTAATACATAAAGAATCACCTCCCTGATACGCTAAGCATTCATTGGTGAAAACGGGAGAGGAGATTGCCAGTACATACAGACAGTCCTCCTAGTCCTCTGGCTCTACTGGGCCCTAACGCTCATAAATTAGAGAGGGAATCTAATTTCCCTCCTGGCCTCTCTGAGAGCTCCAGTGTGCTTTAAGGCGGGAGTGTGTGTGCGTGTATGTGTGGGGGGGTTAGTTTGATTTGAATTCTTCCTGATGTAAATGGCCTGATATAGGCAGTTCCACTGAAGACTTGAGACTCCATTTTGGCTTTGGCCTAGTTGGGCGCTGACTCATCCAGACTGTGTCTGTCACATTGACTAAGCAGTAATGGCACAGGACATATGCCAGGCCTGCTTGACATGACGAACGTCTCAGGGGTTCTAGTGTCAGGATGGGGCGTCTGAAGCTCTCAGGCACACACACGACCTCAGACGAGTGCTCTGTGAGAACTCCCCAGCCGTCCGTGAAGCACCACAGCAGGTAAACGGTACCTCTATCCACGACCCAGCTAGCTGCTTCTGAACTGGGCTCCTCTGAAGTGAGAGGCCCTCCTTAGTAGGAGCTTCTCTCATTGCATCTGTGAAGAGGAAACACCAAAGTGTGTCTTCTTTCAGTGCTCCACCACTGTTCTGTGTTTCTGGTTCCTGTCGTGAGTAGCTGAAACGTGTCTGTCACTTCAGGCCCTGTAGAGCTAAGCAGGAGGAGGTGCTCTTGTCTCGGAGGAAAGAACCACATCCACCTTGTCAGTGACAACCTGTCTGGAGGACTGACTGTTTGAATACAAACACACCAATGAGAAGACTGACGGAGCGTCAGTCAGTGAGACAAACTGTCAGTCAGTTATTTGCGACGCAGCGCAGACTGGAGGTTGTGTGCTGGAGATGTTTACAACGTCAACAAGCTGAAGGGAACTACGTAGCATGGATGGAATCCTGCCTGACTGGTTATGGGTGTCTTCATCCTAACGTCTCTCATAATCGAGCCCTGGTGGTTAATCAGTCACACGGGGAGGACTGGAAGAACCTAACATTATCAAGTCACTCTACACTGTAGCCTGCAGTCTAAGGATATTCTATTGTTAACTTATTGTAATGTTCTTACATTTACGAATATTATATATTATTTATATTGTTTCCACTGAAGTCTCAACATGTCATAAACCAGAACGGAGAGACCCGTGTTTAGAACAGCTAGGGACATTTTGGTCGGAATATCTCAGATAAAGATCACCCAACTGTCACTTTACTGTGTGTGTGTTTAATGCTGACGTCGTCGCACCTGTTCCCAGGGCAGAGCCAGTCTGACAGGTTAGGGTGAAACTGCAGCATACCTGGACCTTACATGGGTAGCAGGTGAAAGGGGACTGTCCACCTGAGCCTGCAGTGCCAGTTTTCAGGAAGGAGGGGCTGACCCCGAGGCCCAGTGTTTGATGAAGCATTACACTGGAGACCTCCTCCTCCCTCTGTTCTTCTTTCCCTGTAACATCCATTCCCCAAGGGCCCCTGCAGCCTGCATCTTTCCAGCCCTTTCTGACCTGCCAACTGAGCTTTACATACCAAACACAAGCTATTCAGTTCAGTCATTCAAGACTTTGAGTATCCCCTTTAGCCTTGACCTTTTTTTGGGAGCGTGGAAAGACAATGACAGGCCCTGGTTCCTCCTCCCCCACCCCCATTCCTCCTGGTGTTGTGTGTGTAAACATGCCGTTCCAGGTGATTGAAGTCAGGCGGCCTGGTAACCACAGCGACAGGCCCTAAACCCGAAGTAGTGACTGACTGCTAAACAAAACCTCCAGAACGGTATGATCTGTCCGGAAGCCGGCTTTAGAGGTAAACAACAGAGTCCTGTTTTTGCCCCTGTCCTGTTCTGTCTTGTCTAGACCTGCTGGCAATAACTCTCATTTGTATATATCTTCTTTATATAATACAATCTTATATAAGGGAGTATTATCAATGTCTTTTTAGAAGGCGTTCTAGAAATGAAGACTCCTACTAATCCGTGCCTGTGAAGCACCTCTCCGCCTCAGTCCTCCTCTGGTAGATAAGCTCAGCAGGTTCCTCCTGACGCCTGGGAGACATCCGCCGCAGCTCCCTCTAATCCCCCACACTCTGGAGGAGATTTGCATGTGGAAGGAGAAGGATGCGGGTAATGGACTTACTCCAGTCAGATCTACTGATGTTCTCCATCCTGTGTTTAATTACTCCATGAATGTTGAAGTTCCTATGAGGCTGTGGAGAGCTTGGGAACAACTGGTTAGAACAGGATTTCAGATATAACAGAAGGATCACTTCTAATTCATTGGCTCTGGACTCGTACTGTGCACAATGACAATAAAGTTTAATCTAATCTACTTAACTACAACCCAGTGCTATCTGCTAGGAAGGGCCAGGCTGGAATGTCCAATCCGAATGTTTGTGCTGCTAGAGGGAGTTCACCTCTTTAAGGAGAGGAAGAAGGGGCACATCCACCCTCTGTGTTTACATCCGTCACATGCAGACACACACGCACACACACACACAGATGGAAGGGAAGTTAAGTTGAAAAGTAGCTATCAAACTAACTTTTCCACAGACAAATCATGTCACGTTGACAAGGGTTAGACTTTTCCAAAGAAATGATGGAATTGGTTGGCAGACGATTTTTGACTTATTTTGTGTGTGTCTGTGTGTGTGTGCGGCTGTACCTATAATGCCAAAAGTGTCATCACCTTCCAAATTCACATAGCAAAAAGGCACAAACTGTCATCAAATATGGCTGCTTTTGTGTTGCTTTTTTTACATGGCTTTTTTCTTTTTTTACATGGCTCTGTTTCCTCAGTCCTTGAATACGTTTGAATCTACCCTTTGCAGTCCTCCATGGTAGTGCAGTGTGAGTGAGAGCACAGAGATACGTGCTCATTCCTCAGACTGGCAGCACCCTCCACCACCTCCTCTGGATCTGGTCAACTGAGGGCAAGTGGGGCACCCTGACCCGATCAGCGATCGACATACCCTACGCTCTCTCTCCTGTCTGCTGGAAGCAAATAGTGGAGGCGTAAGCCCGGAGAAGTGTGTGTCTGTGTGTGGGCGTGTGTTCCAGCCTGTGTGTGTGTGTGAGGTAAGTGTGCGTATTCTTCTGGTCTATTTCTCAGGCATCATTCTGCCCGGTTAAGCGCCAGCTGTACTCGTTGGACTGTGTGATGTTTCAGTACAGGCTACCTTCCTATAGCACACAGAGCCCCAATCAGGCCCAGAGAGGAACATCCACGGTCATGAGTCAGGTCTCTGTTAATTGCTGCCTGAGACACTGGGCTTGTGGGCCTTTGTCTCATTGTCATGGATCGTTCTGGATGATGTAGACCAGTGGTCTTCAACCTTGGTCCTCAGGGCCCACTGTCCTGTATGTTTCCCTGCTCCAACACACCTGATTCTAATGAAGGTAGTTATCAGGCTTCTGCTAGCTTGATAACGACCCGTTCTTTTGAATGAGGTGTGTTGGAGCAGGGAACCATCTAAAACGTACAAAACAGTGGGCCCCGACCCGGGTTGAAGACCACTGGTGTAGATTGTATATGATGTGTACTATACAGTAAGTTCACTCAGGCTTTGTGTGTCTGTGTTGTGTGTATTGGTTGAGTTTCAGGCTGTAGTCAGATCAGTTGTTAGGGGATGTGGTCATCTCAGTTTGGCTGAGTTTGACTGTGTGTAGCAGCCTGCCTGTCTGCCTGCCTGACAAGTGGTAGTGTGTCTTTCTGCCTGCCTGTCTGTCTGTCTGCCTGACATGCGTCTGTCTGTCTGTCCGTCCGTCTGACTTTCAGTCCTCTGGGCCCAGATGAAACAACTGAGAGTGGACAGATGGACACAATTCTGTCCACTTGTCTGTGTGTGTGGGTTTGATGAACGTGTGCGTGCGTGTAAGAGTGTGTTCTCCTCCTCTTCCTCTGTCAGCTCTCTGCTGAACCGTGAAGGGAATATGTAGCGTAAAAACTGGGCAGAGCCAGTGCTGTCAGCCTCACGCTACACAGCTCCTCCCGTGCTGTCTGTCGGTCGGTCGGTCTGTCTGTCGGTCTCTCCCCTTCTCTATCTCGGCAGTGTCAGTCTTTCTGACTCGCCGTCTCTCTGTTTGTGTGTGATATCTCCTGATTTACACAAACAAACATGGGCATGCTCTGCAGCTGTCTGTATGTGTGTCCGCCCCTCATCCCTCTCCCCTCCCCTCCTGCTTCCTCCTCCTCTCTGGCGTACTGGTAGTACAATGTAGTTGGGACTCTCTCTGAGAGCTGATCAATATGCGTTCCCCAAAGCGAGCCTCTGTTATCTTGATCATCTCCATCATCTGTGTCTTAATGGTCGCTGGGCTCGGGGTTGCTGGGGGCTGTGACAGCGCAGAAGCAGTGAGGGAAATGAGGGCTGTTCTGAAGGCCGATTCCCCGGATGATCATTCCAACAACATTCAAACCAGGATGAAATCTCTCCTAACCACTTCCCTCTCCAAGCCCTCCATTCTCCCCCCTGTTCCCCTGCCTCCCTGCCTTCCTGCCCTGCTGTCTCCTTGCCTTCCTGCCCTCCTGCCTCCCTGCCCTGCTGCCTCCTTGCCCTCCTGCCTCCCTTCCTCCCTGCCTTCCTGCCCTGCTGCCTCCTTGCCTCCCTGCCTTCCTGCCCTGCTGCCTCCTTGTCTTCCTGCCCTCCTGCCTCCCTGCCTTCCCGCCCTCCTGCCTCCTTGCCCTCTTACTCTCTCTCTCTCCCTTCCTTCCTCTTTCCCTCGCTCCAATGTCCCCTCGGCCCCATATGTTCTGGGAAGCAGATGTCTTGTGAGACCATGCTGGTGGTTTATCTTCAAGACAGACCCACATTGCTTTTATCACATTGAAAATCTCTCCCTCCTCCATAACTCACCCCCCCCCATCTGTCTGTCGGGAAGTTAGTGGTAAGTCCCTGGTCCCCATGCCCGTCCCTGTCATGTCCCTCAGACTCTGCTGCCTGGTCTCAGTGAGTTCCCCTGTGTTGACACGTCCCCGGTGCTGCAGCGCTGACATTGCTGCTGGCTGTAGAGCTGCTCGCAGGCAGCTTGCGGTTTCTGGAGAAGCTGATGACAAACGGTGATGTTTGAGGCGGATGTGTTGGTGTATGTGTGTGTGTTTGTCTCTGTGTGTGTTTGTCTGAGTGTGTTTGGGAGAGGGATTGTGGAGAAATGCGTGGGTGATGGGTGGGTTGAGTGAGTGAGGGAGGGAGTGTGTGCGTTTGTTTGTGGGAGAAGGGGAGAAAGTGGGCAGCATCATGAAGCTGTTGGGGCATTGAGCAGAAGGCAGTAGATATTACCCCCATATTTCACGTCTCTTAGATGGACTGGTCTGCGACTCCCCCATTGGACGGTGCCAATAAGCGACATCCACAAATCAGCCTCTCATTTCCTGTGTTCTGGCAGAGGGTTGTTATTGCCTTCTCAGCCCCCATCAACAACCCGCCCACCCCACCCCACCCCCCAACCGCATCGCATCCCTTATCAACACCCTGCCTTTGTTCTGTTGCTGTGATTGGATGGTTGCGGGGTGGATGCTAATGAGGGTGAGGCAGGGTGTCAGCATAGCACAGCTACTGGCAGATTGGATTCTGGGTGACTGGTTGAGGGGGATCATTACAGGGTTGGGGGTGTATTGGTAATGTCATAGATGTTTACATTTGGTGTTTTGTATTTGTTTCTTGTGTTTCTTGTTTCAATTTTTGTGTTGCTATGAATGTGGGCTTGTGAGTAAGCACAAGTTTTAGTTGTTCGTTTGGAGCGTGTGTGTGTGTGTGTGTTTATGCAAGCTCATGTGTGTGTCGGTGTACTGTACGAGCGTGTGTGCGTGTTTGTGTGTGTGTGCGTGTTGTGTGTGTGTGCGGTCCCCCTGTTGTGGATCTTGTGGTGTGATTGATGCGCTGCCTCCTTAGATCTGTCTGCTGCAGCTCTTCGTCTGCATAATGGCTCCCTCACTCTCTCTCGCGCTCTCGCTCGCTCTCTCTCGTTCTCTCTCGCTCTCTATCGCTCTCTCTCTCTCACCCGCTCTCTCTCCCTCCCTCACTCTCTCTCCTGCTCTCTCGCGCTCTCACTCGCTCGCTCTCTCTCTCTCTCACCCGCTCTCTCTCCCTCCCTCACTCTCTCTCCTGCTCTCTCACGCTCTCGCTCGCTCTCTCTCTCTCTCTCTCTCTCTCTCTCTCACCCGCTCTCTCTCCCTCCCTCCCTTTCCTCCTTCTGTTTTGGAGAGAGACAGAGAACACTGACAGTCCAGTCATTCCTGTCCTTCCTCCTTCCTCCTCAGTGCTGTACATCTGATCTGATATCTTCCAAATGTAGTTTGTGCATCACAGACCAGTAAAGGCCCATGACATTTGGAGTTGAGCTAAACTATTGACAACAAAGATATTCTCTTATCATAAAACAGTCTAGATGTTACAGTATGTAAGGCATTGTCTGTGTGTCTCTGTGTGTGTGTTTTCCAGAAAGGGCCACAGTCTGTTTTGGGTAAGGGAGTGGTAAATAGCTCATTAGCAGTATCAGGCTGGCACCCAGACACTGTGGTAGCAGATGGGCACATGGACCCCTGTGGAGCTGTTGGGGGTACAGACCACCGGGGAATCCCCCTCACACGCACACACACAGACCACCTCCCCACTTTACTTATTAGGGTGTTAGTGTGCTAAAGCTTTTTGTCATGACTTGTCAACCTTTTCACACCATCACCAGTCAATCCACTGTTCTCTAAAACCCAAGATCTCTAAGATAATTACAATTCTTAAAGTCACTAATGTTAAAAAAAATCTAATAAAAAATCAAATCCAGCACATCACAATCAATTACCCAACTGCTTTCTAGACTGCATGAACCAGCCTGCCAGGCTCTCTGAGAGTCCCAAACCCAGTCCAGACTGCCTCCTTCCCCCCAGCTGAGTCCCGGAGGCTGACAGCTTCCTGAGTGGACCTGGCACTGGAGCCCCTCGCTGCCCCCCCAGCCCGGCCCAGCCCAGCACTGGAGCCCCTCGCTGCCCCCCCCAGCCCGGACCAGCGCAGCACTGGAGCCCCTCGCTGCCCCCCCCCCCAGCCCGGCCCAGCCCAGCACTGGAGCCCCTCGCTGCCCCCCCAGCCCGGCCCAGCCCAGCACTGGAGCCCCTCGCTGCCCCCCCAGCCCGGCCCAGCCCAGCACTGGAGCCCCTCGCTGCCCCCCCCCCCCCCCCAGCCCGGCCCAGCCCAGCACTGGAGCCACTCGTTGCCCCCCCAGCGCAGCCCAGCCCAGCACTGGAGCCACTCGCTGCCCCCCCCAGCCCGGCCCAGCCCAGCACTGGAGCCACTCGTTGCCCCCCCAGCGCAGCCCAACGGCCCGGCCCAGCCCTCCCCAGCAGGCTAATGTCAACTCTGCAGCCCCCGTCCTAATCACTACCATATGGTCCTGCATTCCTGTCGCCCTGCCTCTGCCCCTGTGCAGGCCTGGAGCTGGACAGACTCAGCTGTCTGTGTGTGTGTGTCCCCCCCCCCCAAGACAATCAGGCTTCTCCTCCAGCAACCATAAACTATTCAACATACATATCCATCGGCACTCCAACACTTTATAGTATTGAATTCCCTGTTCTAACTGTACTTACTTATTGCTGCTACTTCGTTTTATTGCAGGTACAAGTTTTTGGCATTTCTGCTTTTTGGAAAGTTTTTGTTGCTTTGTGGACCCATGTGACCATAGCAACTCATCCTTCTCCCTCCTAGAGGTTTTTTTCTTCCTATTCTCTCCTTCTTATTCTTCCTCTCCTCCTTCTCTTTCTCCTCCTCTTTCCCTCCCTCTTTCCCTGTATCTGCTGACGGGTTGAGAGTGACAGTCTTTGTTTTATTCAGTGGGAGCGTGATCGATGGCCGCCAGCAGAATCAAAAGACTTGGCTTCATTATGGACCATTGATTTACCTCCCTGCCGGAGGAACGCAGGATGTTATGATTGATCGTCTCGCATGCCTGCATACTGTACAGGGAAACCTACACCTTGTTTATCTTGGGCTGATTGGTCAGTACCAGCAACAACAGTGAACACAGTGGGATGTGTGTAGGAGAAGTTGAAGGCCTGGACGAGATGCAGGCTCCTGAGGGGTGCTGGGAGCTGGGAGGAGGAGCACGACCCTTCTGCTTTGATCTGCAGAGCCCTGGGACGGGGTTGGGGACGAGGGAAGGGGTTGGACGCACTGCTTCTAACCACGTTCATGTTGAGAAGTGATCAAGATGGTGAAAGAGGGAAGGAAACATGAAGTGAGAGAGAAAAAAGAGAGATGGTTTGGAGATACAGTTATGCCACACATGCGGTTGAACTTGTTCCAGAAGAATTTGGGTGGTCTGATGTCATCGTCCTTCTAATGCAGACAGTTTCGTCCTTGCGCAGGAATCAGTTTCTGTGTGTGTGTGTGTGTAGTGGGTGTGTGTGTAGTGGGTGTGTGTGTGTGTGTGTGTGTGTGTGTGTGTGTGTGCACATGTGCCTAGCCTCACAGCACCAGAGTATTTTCCAAACGTTTAGTCTTCTACTCGTCAAGGCTCCTGTAAAAGATAGACACACACAGCATGAGCTCACTCTTATTCCCTGCCACAAACAACACTTTCAAGTGGGTGTCAGTTATCCACCTCTGGATGTGAACCAGAGAGGACTTAAAAGAACCGCCACTCTTTGTAAACTCTCCAATGAACCACCATGAAGTGGGTTAGTGTTGACAGAAGCATTCTATCACATTAAATCTATGTGAATGCGAAGTGTGGGATGACTGCGCTAATCTCTGTGTTGGGAGTCTTTGAAGAAGACGTTGCTAGTATCGTGCTCCTGGCCCTCCTCAGTGTGACGGTGTGGGGCAGGTGTGGGAGGGGCTCCATGGCTCGCTCTCAGGTGAGTTGTTAGCCTCTCACAGTCATGCTAGATAGACATCAGAGAGGGCGAGGGACTGGAAAATCACATCTCAGGAGAATTTCCCAGATCAGTCCAAACAAACAAACACACAGGCTATCGGTGTTGAAGGTAAGTGGTGTCGACCCTGTGACGAACAGTCTTTATTTTGCTGAAACATGTCAATGAAGACGTGAAGGTCTTTGGGCTTGTTGATCTTTGGGCCTGAACGATGGCTGTTGTTTCGCTGTTAAACTGTTTCAGGTGTTCCAAACCCATATGTACTGGGAAGCATGATTATTGCTGTTGTGGTGTCTTCATGAGAAAATCAAACTTTATTGTTACCTATATCCTTTGGTTCTTAAAGTTATGGTTGAGGTTGAGATTTCACAACTGAAACCTACTGAACCAACCTTAGGTTTCAGAGTAAGAAGGTATAGTATGTCGTGCTTAACCTGTTTGTATATTTGACGATGGTGATGGTTATGATGATGATGGTTGCAGTCACTCCAATGTGTCCGTCTGTGGAGCATGCTCCGTTGAGTCCAGTGGGTTCCTTCCATTTGTGGAGCATTATTAGTACTCCCCTCCTTTCCTTTCCTCTACACAGACCCTAGGCTCCAACTACATCTTCCCCCTCTCCTATTTCCCACCTCCTCCTCCATGTCCTCCCTCTCCTCTGTTTATCTTTTTTCTATCCTCCTACTCTTTCCTCTTTTCCATCTTTTTTTTTTTTTCTCTTTCTCTTCCTCTTTCGGGTGACCCTTCCTGGTGGTCTGAATGAACTCCAGATTCCCCACCTGCTGTCCCTCAGAACCCTTGACCCCCCTTGGCAACATGTCAGGGGGGAGAGAGGAAGAGAGGAGAACATGCTCAGCAGCTCTCCCTCATTAGGACGGGAAACCCTACTCTCGGCATGCTGGGAGTGGACCTGCCTGCTGGTGTGCTGTGGCTGGCCAGCTGTATTATCCCAAATGAAACAAGTGGAGCTGCCCGCAGCCCTGTGGGGCCCCTGGGGGCAGGAGGCCCCTCTGTGGTGTCAGAAGAACACAACACAGGGCCACCGGTTAGCTGGGGGGAGGGAGGAAGAGGAGGGAGCAGAGAGAGATAGTGAGGTGGCCTGTCAAGAGGGAAGAAGATGAACTGCTGCTTTTTAGTGACAGCCTGTTTTGTGTGTTGGTCAGTGTTGTCTCCTCTACCTGAGTTCTATCTCTGCTGCGTGAGTCTCGTTGAATAGTGCTGCAAAGATGGTATAGAGGGATCTCTGCCTGCCTGCCTGCCTGCCGGCCTGCCTGCCTCCCTGCAGCAGCCCATGGTTTACTCAAAGAGGTCAGCGGGAGGTCACTGGTCCCATGCTGACTGCGCTCATCCAAGCCAGGGTGTGTCATGCTGTAATTGCACGTGTAATTGATCCAACTGCACCCGCTCCTTCCACTCCTTATAGAGACAAACGATGACTGGGCAGGGGGATGTGGATGGCGCTACTGCAGGCCTCTTGTGGAGAGCGAGTGCAGCCAGATGTCTGTAACGCAATCGGAAAGAGGATGATTGGGTGTAAAGTAATGGTTAGGTTCATTTTCCCCTCATTGGGTTTGCGTGTGTGGTGTGTGTGCGTGTGTGGGGGGGGGGGGGTGAGGGTGTACGAGAGCAGGAATACGATGGATGAGACGTTCATCTCAATGCCCCAAGGTCCTGCAGACCAGCCTTCGCCACGCCCCCGAGAGCTGTGGTTGCTATGATACACCGGAGAGAAGGGGGGCAGAATGGATGTTAACGATCTTGAAGGTGTCACCAGCTTTAATAGATCACCGAGGAAAGCCTGGCGGAGGAGGGCCATTGCGTACTATCAACACAAGCACCCGGCACTCCATAGAAAAGGATGTCACAGCACAAACAAATACACAAATCAACAGTGCTGTTACTCCTTCCTTCTCTCCATCTCCATCTCTGTTTCTCTCTCCAGGCCCTGTGTTTCTGCTGGGGCGAAACAGCAGCAGATCTCTCCTGAACCCCTAGCCGCCACCCCTCCTCTGCCCAAATGTAATTAGACCAGCTGAGAGCGCAAATGTCATAGCTATTGATCAGAGAGCCAGCGCATACAGCATTGGCGACCCCAGCATTTAGCCTCTAATGAACAGGCTTCACTAGCTGACCTGTCGTCAGGCCAGAAGCCAGCCAGTCCACTCATCTGGATGCCTCTCTTCAACACTGTTACGAGGAGGTCAGCTGGATGACAGTTTAGATGGCAGCCAAACCTCGGTCGGGGGAACTGAAGGTTAGGTACGTCTGGAGTGGAGTGGATAGACGACCATGGTGATAGCTACAGAAAGCGACTCCGTAAAGTTTCCTTCTCGCTGAACAAACAAAATGCCATATCTGCTTTTTATGTCTCAGCATCAGCCTGTCCGGTCCTTCAGTGGCCTCTCAGCCCCGCCAGTATATTTAGACTTCCTTGTTTATCTCTGCTCACAACAGCCAGGAAGCAGCTTCTTAACTCATCTTTTGGGACCATTGGTGGAATGATTCGTTTGCAAGGCCTTATCTGTCTGCATAGCTTCACCAGGCTTTCTATTATCAGTCCACTGTGTGTGTGTGTGTGTCTGTGTGTGTGTGTGAGAGAGTGTCACCGAATTACTTTTGTTCAGAATATTTATCTTTTTGCCTGAGCAGTTTAGCAATATCCATTAATGACATTACCAACACTGCCAGGATAAGAAAGGACCATGTTTCAGACCAAGTAATAAAAACATGTTCGGAGGCAGAAGCATTAATACGCCAGTATTAGATTTGGTGTCTAGCAGTGATCTGGAGAGCACCAGTCAAATTCTTGGCTAACCTTGTTGCCAGGGGCTGTGCGGTTCCCTCTGTCTGTGGACTGTGATTGGCTGAGAAGCAGCCGGCTTTCTTTGATGACAAATTATGTGTTTGTATGACAACCTCACATATACTGCTTCTGCATTGCTGCTTTTTGTTCATAGATCTCTAGCCACATACACAAATACTCTGGTCACCCTTATGAAAATGATTGGCAAACTGATGAACCAGCAGTGCAGAAGATGGGCTAGATTACCTCAAGGTCTGCAGTAAAGACTTATTACCTGTTTGGAATAAAGAATGTTTTACTCAACAGTTCTGCAGTAAAGACTACATTACCTGTGTAGGTCTGCAGTAAGACTACATTACCTGTGTAGGTCTGCAGTAAAACTACATTACCTGTGTAGGTCTGCAGTAAGACTACATTACCTGTGTAGGTCTGCAGTAAGACTACATTACCTGTGTAGGTCTGCAGTAAGACTACATTACCTGTGTAGGTCTGCAGTAAGACTATATTACCTGTGTAGGTCTGCAGTAAAGACTACATTACCTGTGTAGGTCTGCAGTAAGACTACATTACCTGTGTAGGTCTGCAGTAAAGACTACATTACCTGTGTAGGTCTGCAGTAAGACTACATTACCTGTGTAGGTCTGCAGTAAAGACTACATTACCTGTGTAGGTCTGCAGTAAGACTACATTACCTGTGTAGGTCTGCAGTAAGACTATATTACCTCTGTAGGTCTGCAGTAAGACTATATTACCTCTGTAGGTCTGCAGTAAACACGTTCATGTCTAAGGGCATGAGGGATTCCTCATGCCCTTAGACAGAAATGGACAGAAATGGAGAGCAAGGAAGGGAGGACAGACAAAGAAAAAAAATCAATGCTTTAAAGAAACATTAGCGTGAAGCTGAACTTTGGACCTCCCTCTACTCCTTCCACTGTCCCAGCGCTACTCGCTCAGACTTCCATCTCACCTCAATTGATTTTTCCACATTGTAAATATCCCTACACTTTTCCCTCTGAGACAAACCATTCAGTTCTTCCACTAATTCACATTGACTGGACCATGATGTATATTCTGTTCTTCAACTTTGATTAGAATACTAACCCTTTCCTGGTCTTCCATCGTTCTTAAGTGTTCTATCGTGGAGAGCAGAGGAGAGTGGAGTGGAGGGGCGAGGAGGGGAGGGCAGAGGACCATGGATTTCTGAAGCTAATTCAATAGCCTGTTCTCTTCTGTTCTTGCTCATAATGAGATTGGAACACAGACATTTGGTCCCCTGATTAAAGCATCCAATCACAGAGAGGTTGTGGAGGGACAGGTTCCCGTGGCCCAGCTCTAATAGAGAACGTTATCACCCAACCAGGCACTGTTCCTTAATTACAAACGATGCAGACGCTGCCGTCGCTGGGCCAAACGTCTTAACAGATAATAGACTTGGTTAGTGTTGCTAGCGAGTCAAGCAAACTAATTAAATAACTTTCCTTTTATATCGGTACATTTAATGGGTTCATTGCAGTTTGAATTAAATCATTTTACATCATCACAGCAAAGATATATAATGAGAAACCAAACACTAAGTCACTGCAGAGTGCACAGCCTCACTGTGCTGTCCAAGTCTGTGGTGCCTCCGGGCAGTGTGAGAGTGTCCTCTGCCCAGTGTTGGGCAGCATTAGCCTGCCTGTGATATGGATGGAAGCAGACAGGGAGAAAGGCTGCCGGCCCACACAGAAACACACACTACAACACTGTGTCTCTGCCATGCCCCTCATCACTGCATCCCTCTCAGCAGTAGGCCACTTACCTCATAATACAGAGGAAGGATATGGAGAAGCTGTTGGCTATGCCAGTTTGTGTGTGTGTGTGCGTGCGCGTACATGTGGGGCACACACAATGGGTGCCCCAAAACACTCCCTCACTCACCCCATCGCCCCTACAATCTAGTGCTGCAGCATGCTATCCCACCTGCTTTATCACGACAGGCCTTTATAATGCACATGTCATTGATTTTCCACTACACATCTGTCGGCCACATCATCAGTTTTTCCAACTGACCTTTTTACCTCAGAGAGAGCTGTAGGTTACATTGTTTGCATAGATCTGTTAGTAAGTAGCGTTGATGGGTGTATAAGGGCAGTGCTGACTGACATTAAGGCCTGCATGGTATTGTTCCACTAGGCTGGGGTTCTCCTCTGGCTCTGATAATATCCCCCAGAGGATCTATCCATTCATTCTTAAAGCTGCAGAGTACCGTGGAGGGTAGTGTGTCTGTCGTATATTGCTCATACTTATTTTTGGAAAGGCTGCTACAACACGCCACTGTTGGTATGCATTGCCAAACTTCCCATTCCTACTAAAACCCAGACCCCATTACTGCATGTCGTGACCTTCTCTTGTTTGTTATAGAGCTCTACTTTCCTGCTCTCATTTCCCAATGAAGGACAATTGCATACAAAGATTCAATTTGATGATCCCTGCTCCGGAGCAGAACTTTACTTGATGGAAAGTTCCGGTCTTTGTTTGGGGATAGGGGGCGGTCTGAAGGAGGCTGTCTGTCATACACACAGACAGGTTGCATGCTGGGCTGGAGAAGGAGAAAGACTGAACAGGGTTATTAGTGTGCTTACTAAACTCCTGTGTGGTTTTTGGTTGGCCGATCTTCCCCAAAAAAGTGGAAAATTCTAGTTAAAACTAAAACTCATTTAGTTTTTATTTTAAATGTTTATTATCTGGAAAGATGTTAATACTCTTTTATGCTGAACCACCAGACAACATGTATCGTTTCAGGATCTTAAGTGACCCAGCGTGCAGACGTTAGGGATCAGAGCGTACACCATTAACATCAGCCCTCCAGCCAAGGTTTCCATGATATTTACAGCATCTGTTAAGGATAAAAACGTCACAAGTGTGTGGGTCTTTGCTATTAAAAGCCCAAAGCCGTAGACGTGTAAATGACATCACTGAGCAGGGCAGGTCAGGACCTATGAGTCATTCTGGGTCCAATGTCAGAACGCCCTGGTCATGTGACCATGGCAGTTAGAGAAATGAGTGGCTCTGGTAGACAGCACTATTGGCTGTAATGTTGACCAAGGGTTTAATGACTAGCTGTAGGTGTTGCAGATTATCACTTCATTCAGTGTCTCAGTGGTACAGCCTGAAGTTTTGTTAATTTGCAAGCCTATTGGATGGAAACATGTTCTCTACTTCAATAGTCACTTTGACAATGTGAAATACACACAAACACAAACACTCCAGCAGAGGTTGCTCTGTATTCCTGCATCCTCTCAAAGATGTTAAACAACACATGGCCTAATAGTACTGTACAGTAGCTCATTAGAGGAGGTGTTGACATGACCCAGAAGATAAGACACTGTAAGCTGAACTGACTGCCCAGTGCAGCATTATGAATCAGACAAGATCCCTCTGCAAACTTCTCTCCCTGCCCCTTGTGACTTTCATTTATCAGACGCTGTGGTGAGCTGCTGTAGACCATTAAAAGTCAACAGCTTAGGGACATGTAGTTTCCTAAGTCATTCAGATCATTACAGGCACTTAACAAGGTTCTACCTCTGTGGCCAAAGAACCATCAGCATGCGGACCACCTCTGAATGGGCTTTTAATGGCTCAATTAGTTACTACGTGAGTGATGAAGAATGCCATAACACCATAGAAGCAATCAGACAGGCTTTTTGTGCATTGGAGGGGCTTCATTTGCCATCATTTTGATTTGATTACGGACCATTCCTTAATGGGAGGGACTGGGGGGAAATTAACAAGGCATACACACACACACACACGCACTTGGTCAGTACTTTACAACGGCAGCGGTACTAGTATGAGATACCTTGTGTCTCACTTATCTGTCTGCTGAGATTTCTATGTTACTCCAAACCTTTACTTGTGTTATTGTTTTGACTGCATAGATCTATTTTGGAGCCAAAAGAGACACACCCGGATATTTCTTAAAAAGCTCTCTGCTCTACAGTTCTTTAGGGAAAGCTTGCGGAAATTTCCCATGTATGAGCCAGTAGAAGAATTTTCACCCTTTTTCCTTTTTAACCCCCTCATATAGCTAGCCCCACAGAACATGTCAGATGTAGTGAACCAAACACTGGGCTCATGAGCGTGTTGCTGTCCTGTGCCCTAGAATGGAGATGGCATGGCAGGATTGTATCCTGTGTGGGCAGTGTGTTGGCTGGTCAGGGGTTAAGGCCATTGTTGAACCGCCAGCATTGTTTGGAGAGCTGTGTGTAGTTCAATGGTCCTGTGAACAGGCTGTGCCACAGGATGTGTGTGTGATGGGGGGGTGGGGGTGGGAGGGTACGTGAAGCCAGATAATTGTTGGAACATGGTATTGTACGAATCTGTCTCTCATCTCCTTAATGCTTTCTTTCTTCCATTGGTTATGATTTCTCAGTGCATCACATTTCTAGTGGAGCATTATGGGACAGGGGGATAACAACCACAACAGTGCCAGTTGTTGTCCAGGAGAGATGTTGTTAGTCTGGGGGGGTGTTGAGGGGAGGCCGGACTGGAGGCCCGTCCCCCCAGCTCAGCTCTCCTGTCTGCTCAGATACCCGGGGTCTTCCTTGCTTCTGACTGGCTGAATGCAGAGGTCAAGGGTCATGACATTACCAGCCAAGCATCACAGTTGTGTCAAGTCGTCATTTATTCATTTATCAGTCTTTTAGTCTAATCTCTGGTTAGAAGACGTTTCCGCCGGTGCACTCAGTGTTGAGCAGATTCTCCACTCTTATTTTCAATGACAAAGAATCTAAATGCCTCTAGAGATGCTGTAGAGTGGATGAGCCACTTGATTGATCCAGGCCTAGTGCTCATTGTCCCTCTACTAAAGGATGTAGGTAGGCTGATACGACCTGCATTTGAATGCGGCCAAGAAGGTTTTCTTTTGCTCTCTCGGGGTAACACAACTGCAGCTAACTTCAGATGTGGACCTAATTTCAGTTCAAAAGCCGCCGTTGCTGCCTCAGCACTTAGTGGAAGTAGGGCTGTCATAAAACAGTCTGAGGGAGTTTCAGTTTAGAACAGAGCTCCAGCGTAATGGCCCCTGTAGAGGCAGTCCAGCCCCTCGATGCTGAGTCCACAGGGGGATGGAGATGAGAGGCACAGGGGCATTTAATGAACTGCCTCAACGCTCCTTGTGAATCTGGTGTATTCAGTTGCTAAGTTAAAGAGAGCAACACAGACATAACCAATGACACGTCAAAATGAGCATGATTGTCATCTGACTTTCTGTGTGTGTGTGTGTGTTTGTGTGTGTACCATTAAGACTGTCTCTGGGCGTCGGCATCGAAGCAGGAATGTGGGGCCAGGAATGTTGTCCTCCATGACTCTTACAGTTGGGAGTGTCATAAAGAGGTCCTGTTTGATTCAGTTACCCCGAGGGAAACTGGCAGATCGAACTTTGTGTGTGTTGGATTTCTTCTGTCTGTGTTGGTCTTCATGCTGTGTGCTGACTGCATAGGTCCGGCTGATATTAGCAGTCCTATCTGTGAAGGATGCAGAGGCGTGTCTGTGTGTGGGTGTGTGTGTGCTATATGGGGTCTGGAACATTGTGTGAGTGTTCTGCTGCATGTGGACTAGTCTTGTGTGTGTGTGTGTGTGTGTTTGTTGTGCTACGTGGACTAGAACTGTGTGTTGAGCTACCTCTGGACTCAACCTGTATGTCCTATTAAACATGGGGGAGTCAGGTGGCTGAGCGGTGAGGGAATCGGACTAGTAATCCGAAGGTTGCCAGTTCGATTCCCGGCCGTGCCATATGACGTTGTGTCCTTGGGCAAGGCACTTCACCCTACTCGCCTCGGGGAGAATGTCCCTGTACTTACTGTAAGTCGCTCTGGATAAGAGCGTCTGCTAAAATGACTAAATGTAAATGTAAACAGACAGGCCCTGTAATGTCTATGTGGCCACACCTCAGTGCACTCAACAGGCTTCTGTGATTGGAGCCTAATTGCAGATAACTAATCCTCTTCCTGTTTCTCTGGAGACCCCATGGTTTCCTAGCTTCATTCTGCAGTCATCCGCATTCTACCTGTGTCTTGACACTGTATGGCCTTGGCCTCAGCTGTTTGGGAATGGACTTGTAGCCATCCAAACAAGCGGAAGCCAGCTCTGTTTGTTGTCTGTCTACGTCTCTATCTGATTGATGGGGCTGTGATTGTGTAATGGAGTCTGGTCTGGCCCTGCCAGCATCCGTGTCCGCGCTCTGCCCCGGAGGGCACAGGAGATCTCATCTGAGAGAGACGGGCAGAGATCCTCCTCAGGATGATCTCTCTCTCTCTCGGCTCTTATCTCCCTCAGCTATTATGTTGAGATGTGGTGGGGGCGTTGCAGAAGGGTGGAGGGTACGGGGAGACGAGGAGGCTGGAGTCCTTGCCAAATGGATAAACTGGAATTTCCGTCTCCCCCCTCCCCCTCCCCTCCCCCTCCCCCTCCCTCCCTGTCATGTCCTCATCTCCTCTTCCCCTCCCTCTCTTCCTGCACTTTTCCTATTCCTCTTGTCTGTTCTCACCTATTTGTTCTCCCGTCAAGTCTGTTCTTTTGGCTCTTTTCTAGTGTCTTTGGAGGTTCCTGGGTAAGGAACCATCGCGTTTTAGATATGACAAGTGCAGGGAAGAGAGAGAGGAGTGAAGAGGTGAAGTGGATAGGAGGTACGGGAGGAGAGATGAGAGAACACCAGGCAGGGTTATGGAAATGTATTAGTCTCTGTCGGCTTCCCAGTCGGAGCTGATAACAGCAGCCCTGCTGATGAGCCCCTAGCGCTGGCTGCTGTGTCACCTTCATACCGGTCCCCCTTCCTTCTGGAAGGCAGGAGTCCTGTTGATACAGCTGGCTGGAGAAAGCAAGCCTGGAGCCCACCGTAGAGCTGGAGGGAGCCCTGAGCCCTCGCTCACTGTGGCATGAACTCAGGCACCCCAGAGCGCTCGCTCTCTCTCTCTCTCTCTTTCTCTCTCTCGTTTTCTCTCTCTCTCTCTCTCTCTCTCTCTCTCTCTCTCTCTCTCTCTCTCTCTCTCTCTCTCTCTCTCTCTCTCTCTCTCTCTCTGTCCTCTCTCCTCTCCTCTCCTCTCTCCTCTCTCTCTCTCTCTCTCTATCTGCTTACAGAAAAGGTTACACTCTCTAGTGTCTGTTTCTTTCTTTCTTTTTGTTTCTCCATCTTCAAATTCTTCTTCAGTTGGTAGTGTTTGTGTAGCACAGGTTCAATCCCATTCAGTAAAAAAAAAAACACACAAAGGAAACGTTTGATTGATTCAATATAACTGTCTAAAGGGATTCTATTCTACTGTGTGTTGATTTCTCATGTAATGATCCTCTCTGTATGTCACCTCTCTCTCCTCCTCCTCTCCTCTTTCCTCTGTCTGCTGGGGTATCATTCATGCTTCCTCTGATTTGAGAGTGGTGTCAGCTGTCGAGTCCTTCGGACGATTTATGTGACAGATTAATTCTCCCATTTCCACTGAGACACGCTGTCACCACCACCATCTCCTGCCTCTGTGATCTATCACTTCTCCTCTCTCTCTCTCTCGCTCTCTCTCTCTCTCTCTCTCTCTCTCTCTCTCTCTCTCTCTCTCTCTCTCTCTCTCTCTCTCTTTTCTTTCTCACACACACACACGCGCTCACACACATTCACACAAATAGACTGCTCGCTCAGTTTTAAGACAGAGCGTCTCTACACAGGCTGGGAAAGTATGGGCATCACCTTGGAACTGTTCCGTGTTCAGCGGCAGGCTACACTAGAGAGGTGTGAAGTGAGCTGCTGTTATACTTTAGAGATAGATTAAGTGTGTGATTGTGTGAGAACGATTTTGCTCGTGTGTCGTGTCATTCTTGGATTGGCACATGGATAGAAGGAGATGCTGGCAAACCATTATTCAAGAGGAAAAATGTCCCCCTATGGTATGCAGTGTGTAATGTTAGCTTTGGGCTCTCACACATGTCCGGTGTTTCCTCCAGAACTGCTCCTTGAAGCCACCACTTAGCTGGAAAGCTCCTGTCAACACCAAAAAGCCTCCCTCATGAGACGGCACATAAGAGTCCCATTAAAACTAGTGTTTCCACCAGATCGCAGAGGGTTTCTCTCACTAATCAGGTGACATATAAATATGTCATCAGTATCAGTTCAGTGCAACGTTTTTATGTTTGTCTTTGGGTCTCACCCATATTCTTGTGTGATCAGTTTTTATAATGGAATGTTATTGGCCATTATCTCCTCAGAAGCAAAAGCAAACCGAAATGCTGCTGATTCTTGGCTTCACAGGAAGCCCTCTAACCGCCGGTAACCCCATGTGAACCATTGTACTTTATCACCTCCACACTTGCTTTTGTTTACAATCAAAGCTCTGCTGAAGCGGAGCTTTTTTTTTTTATTCCCCCTCCTGTTTTTTATTTTTTTTACAAGACTTCAATAAAGGAAGTGCTCCTAGTCTTGGTGATTTCCCTCAGAAGGCGGATAAATCCTGGAGAAGGACCGCGTCAGCAGGTCGCTGAGGGGCCGTCCTCGTCTTCATTCCATTTCATTGATCCCTCGTCCCTGGTGTCCCTGGTGTCCCTGGTGTCCCTGGTGTCCCAGGCGTCCCAGCTCCTGCTCCCTTCTGCCTTCTCCTCCCCTGGTCCTGGTCACGGTCCTCTCTGACGCTGCTGTCACGTGTGCACCTGTCCTCCCCCAGGTGAGATCTGAGGGCTTGAAACAGCAGCTCTGATGGGTCTGGTCTCTTTGAGCTTAACGCTTGAAAATCCCCACCTTTCTAAACATGTCTCCCAGACATCTGCATTCCTGCTCTTGCGTGAGATTACAAGTATATAAAGTAGCTCTCGGTTGTACTCCGGTGTGCTGTTGGTGCGTTCCTGCAGAGTCGTTCAGAAGGGAGATGAGTGTGTGTCTCTCTGCATTCCAGGGTTCTGACTGTGTGGAATGAAACCATCACGAGGGTGGAGGGATGAGGAGAGACAGTGAGTTGGTCAGAGAAAGCTCTGGAAGAAAGAGGGATAAAGCTAGTAAAAGAATAGGGTGAGAGAGGGAGAATGAGAGACGCAGAGAGATGGAGAGAGAGAGAGAGAGGCCAGCTCTCTGAGTTTAAGCCCAGCTGAGACAATGTAGTAAAGATGATGACATCTTTTCCAGTGAAAAAGCTTTCATCCGTTTAATGGCCCACAATCCCCTGGGCCTACATGCCGTCGTTCTCCTTGGCATCGCTGGCGTCTGCCCTGGAAGATTCCTCTCCCTGCTGATCTCTAATCCACCAAGCATCATGCCCACCATGTTCACCTCTGTGCACACACACACCGCTACACACACAAACGCACACACACTCATATATATATATATACACACACACACACACACACACACACACACACACACACACAGAACAGCTGCACACATGGAGGGCTCTAGAAGATATGGAGAGGTTGGAGATGCAATTTTAATGCCACTTTTCTATTCTCAGAACATCCTCTCCCAGACAGACAGACAGACAGACAGACAGACAGGAGCCATGTTGCCGTCAGTCCTAATCTCATTCAATCATTTAGCAAAATGACTCTTTATCGGCCGTTCATCGACCGCTCACACACAAAGCACAGTGTGACAGTGAGTGACAGTCAGGGAGTAGGAATGAAGCTGAGGTGTTGTGGTGCAGTCCAGCGTGCAGGAGGGCTTGGTGTTGTTGGACCAGTGGTACCAGCCCCCCCCCCCCCCCAAAAAAGGGCTCTGGCCTATAGGAAACCCTGACTCTCCAGAGCTGAAGGGCTCTGGCCTATAGGAAACCCTGACTCTCCAGGGCTGAAGGGCTCTGGCCTATAGGAAACCCTGACTCTCCAGGGCTGAAGGGCTCTGGCCTATAGGAAACCCTGACTCTCCAGGGCTGATGTCAGGCCCAGCCAGTGGCGCTGTGGCTGGTCTTTGGTACAGGGAGCTGGTGAGTGAGTGAGGGAGTGGGGGGGGGGGGGGGGGGGGGGGGGGGGGTACGGGAGTTCCTGCTCACTCAGCACATTCCCCAGTAGGGGCACATCTGTGGCACAGGCTCAGCCAGCCCAGCCCTGCCCAAGCTCACTGGAGCCCTGCCAGCACACATACACACACACTTCCGGTTACCCTTTCCTCTGATACCCTTGCTTTCTTCCTCTGGTCAACCCACACCACCACCCTCAGTATCCTTTTCCCCCCTCTCTCCCTCTCCTAAACCCTCTCCTCTATGCCTCCACCCCCTTCTGGACACCCCTCCCTCTCTCCTTATCCCCCACAAGACTCATAAGCCTTACATAACAGATGTCTCATTCCCAGACAGAAGTTGTTCCCAAATACAAGTCATGCCCCCGTGATTCTCAACCGAAACTTGAACTGCTGAGTCGGGATATGCAAAACAGGCACTAGACGCACTATAGCATGCAGTTCTAGTCCAGCAGGTGTAGTACACTTACTGAGCAAACTATAACTCAAAACGCACCAATTTGATGGTGGGCCCCAAAAATGGGGAGGGCGGGGCGTTAAATCAGAGAGCTGCTTCCGACATGGTTAAAGTAGTTACTTCATTACTTATTCAGCAACCCTATAACAACCCTATAACAGCAGCCTTATTTTCCTCAGCCTCGGTTTTCAGGACCAGCTGCTGTCTGTGTGTCCCTAGGCAGGAAGGAGCCCCAGTCCTGAAGCAAACAGGATACTCCTGTAGGGCAGTAAAAACTGTGACACACTTAACGTGACTGGGATGATCTGGGATGAGTCACAACTCACTTGATTAAGGTGAAAGATCAGTCAGTTACTTGGTAGCTGAAATAATACAGCCAGCAGCAGGTTTCATGCTCAGAACAAACTGCCCACATGAAATTACAACCTGTGTGGTCTGCTATTAATGTCTGTGATGAGGACGATGAGGAGGTGGTTGGCTGTGTTGTGGGGGCGTTAAGGTGGGCATCAGATGGGGCATTAGGAGGCTCTGTGGGGGGGGTCCTCTAACAAGGCAGCAGTTACAGAGGCTGGATTGTACTAGGGTGTGCTCAGCCTGTTAGCTGTCTCGGATGCTACGCACGGACCGTACTGTCGATGCAGTCACCCTACTGCATTCTGCAGGTTTGTGTGTGCTTGAGCGCAGTTGTGTGTCGCATGTGGATGTCTCACCCATGCATGGTCGCAGTGAGGAATGCAGCTGTTAACTGAGAGTGTGTGCACCCCCTCTCCGCGCCGTTCCAGCAGAACCTGTTCAGAGGAGTGTTTACAGGGCTTCCATTACCAGCCTGCTTCTCCCACTGCTCTGGAATTTGCTCGGGCCCCGTTGTGTAAAGTTCACATTGCTCAGCGGGCCAGAGGAGAGAGGCCTCTGGGCTCTGCTATCTGGCTGCCTGGGTTTGGTGGAGGATGCCAGAGGGCTCTGTGCGGACAGAGTCTGGCCAGTGTCACCTCCTTGCCAAACACCGGCCTGTGTCCTCTGTCCTGATGTCAAACGCTGTGGAGGGACGCCTGAAGAGCCAGCTCATGTCAGGACACAACCCTCTAACCCACGCTGGCTGGCTGGCTGGCTGGCTGTCCAGCTGCCCACCTGCTTAGCATTCAGACAGGATGAGCTCAAGCCAGTGCAGTCAGTCGTTTCTAGTGTTTGTGTGTGCATGCGTGTGTGTTCTTGACCTGTGTTTGTGTCGGCCTGTGTGCTTGAGCGTGTCCATGTGTGCGTGTGTGTCCTGATCCTGTCAGACGAGGGCAAATAAGGCAGTTACAAAACTGCCCTCTTTCTGTTGCTGCATGAGACTTAATTCACTTCCTCTGGCTCATTGGTTACCGCCTGCTCATCATGCTAGCAGGAGCATTCTTGAAGCCGCGCCGGTTATATTCAGTGCTCTGTGCTCCCAACCACACAGTGATGTACATATGCGTGCACTCTCGCACACGTATACACACACACACACACACAAAAGAAACTGTCCTCATAGATTCTATGACATGGAAGAAGCAAACTTTGTATTTAACAAGAACGAGGAGCAGACAAGGTATTTTACAGAGCGTTTGGTGAATTGTGTTAGAACGTTGTTGTGTACAGGCGGTGTTTTGAAGCCCCTGATCATGCCCCTCTGTTTGGTTGCTCATCCTCTGTGTTTATGGTTCATGGTCAAGGCTGTGTGTGGAGCGCCTCCTAATGACACTCCCCCTGCTGGTCAGAGGTCAGTGTTACACCAGTCGTTGGCTGTTGGCTGTTTCTGACCCAGAATCGGGCCTGTATCTAACCAACATTGACGGCTACATGGCTTCTGGCTTGCACAGCTTGTAGTCCCTACCTCCCCCCCTCCCCCTCTCCCCCTTCCCGACCCCTCTACATGCAATATGTTAATGCTGTTTGTGTGAATATGAGGGAGACAGAGTGGTGTGTGGAGGGGATGGAGGATCCTGCCTCCTCTGTCAGACAACACAGAGGATGACATGTCACATGACCGCTTTGTCCGTTTACAGAGGGGGGCATATGTTTCACTGACACACACACGTGTGTACGTGTACATGGAACCTGTGTGTGTGTGTGTGTGTGTGTGAGTTAGTGTGCCTGTAAAACAGCCAATATTCTGCGTTAGTGACCGACAATTAGACAGCAGAGCAGATGGAGTTTGAACCAGGTCTCTGATATAAAGAATGGGTTCCTCTGTTTGCGTGCAGCATCCTGCTCGACTCTGACTCAGCATCATGACAGGAACAGGAAACTGGGTCAGCCATGCCCGCTCCAAGGGTCAGGGAGTGAGGAGGGGGAGAAGAGGAGAGAGGTCAGCAGAGATGTGTGATGATGGGTGAGGAGGGGCGGCAGCCATAGCAAATGAACTGAGGAGAGAGGGAGATCGATGGTGGTATAGATTGATGGATCGATGTGTCCTGTCTGAAGCCTTTTGACTGGAAGGACAGAGAGAAGGAGAGGAACATGGAGATGGTGTGCTGGGAGCGAAGGCTGCCAGGCATGCCCCCACAGCAGCCATCTCCAATGACGTTGAGTGGCAGCCGCCCCCTGGTGGCCATCTTCATAACTGCTTCTCGGCTGTGTGTGACTTCCTGCAGACCTTATCAACACCGTCTCTCTCAGTCAAAGACATGCTCCCTGTAGGCCAATTAGGAACCGATGAATCTTCTGCGACAATCTCTTGGCACAGCAAACAGAGCTCCTTTTAAAGAAAAGACGTGAGATAACCAGAGAGAATGATGATTCTCTTTCCCTGCCCGACCCCCCTCAGTCTGTATCGACCAGAGGGGTGAGAGGAGGTGCTGGGAGCTGCAGGGTGCAGCACTTCATAGCTATCACACTGAGGGACTGGGGACGCATCAAGCTACTCCTGATTAAACCCCAGCAGTCACCCCTTTACCCCACAGCGAGACAGAGGGAGGGAGGGGAGGGGAGGTAGGGGGGGAAGCAGGGGTGAGGGAGGCCAGGAGGGAGTCTGTAGTCTGTATGGTAATGTCATGCAGGGAGCTGGTAGGGTGTTCACTAATCACTACCACACAACCATTGGTAATCATGCTGGTGTAGCTTGCCTTCTGTCCTGTGATTGAGATCTGAGTAACCTTAGCTGGCTGGGAGGGTTCAGGTAATATACTGGAACCAATCCACTCGAGTTGTTGTGGTTTGTTTTGGTTAAACATTAGCTTATTTCCCAGCGATGTAACAACCATGACTTTTGTGAAATGCATACCTAACCCCTCTACTACAAAGCAGTGGTCTAACTTTCTCCTTTTCTGCTGGCGGATATTTCTTCATCTTAAATCTCATACCTCGTATATCTAATGTGTGTGTGTGTGTGTGTGTGTGTGTCTAAACTCAGCCCAGCACTGACCAGCACTGAAGACCCACTTTGGCCTTGGATGTTACCAGGGCTCCAAATGAACGTCTTCCCGTCTTATGTCTATATGTTAGGATTTCTTTTCTTCCTCTCTTTTTGGCAGTTACATTAGCCATGTTGGTCCCGTTATCGGCCGTTCAACCACTTTCAATCGAGTACTGTCAAGTTTGACGATGCGTCAGACATAGAGCTACTCCACACATGGGCGGTGGCAGGGTGTGGCTTGGTTGGGCTACAGCCACACCATGAAACAAGCAAGAACATTGGGTATTCTATTGTGTATGTATTCACGTTGAAATTCAGACATTGATTTGAGCCCTACAACTTTATGGATTACTTAAATAGTGTTGCAAATAACCTAGACCCATGTCAGAATGTCAAAATGCAAAAACACAAGAATTTACATTTTTGGACAGTTCAAGTTCAGTTTGTAACGGTTAATTTTGCACTTTGGGACGGTACTATGAGGGAAACAAGTTAGTTGCGAAGCCCTGGATGTTACACACTGCTCTTTCTCTCTCTCTTTTGCTCTCTCTTTGTCTCTCTTTCTTTCTCTCTCTTTCTCCTTTCTGACTTTCCTTCTTTCTCTGTTTGCTGGTTTTCTGTCTCAGGTCTTCTGAACTCTGCTCTGTCCTGTTTCCATATAGCATCCTCCTGAAGCCTGGGGCCGCTTGCTACCAGCCCTGAGAACTAGGAGATTGATTCTCCTATTGGACCTAAATTGTGCCAATCGTGTCAATACAGAAAGTCGGTGGTAGACATGTGATTAGCTTCCGAGCCCTCCCACCAGACGGTCAGGAAGCTCAACATTAGCAAAGCAAATCCACTCCACCAAGTCTTTATCCCAGAGATGATACCCTGAGATCCTCTCCTAGTCCCAGCCAGCGCTCCAGGTCATTATCTGGACTTTGTGGATGAAGGTTGGACATGTCTGGACTCCCCCCTGTTGACTGTGGTTGAACACTGTGGAGGATGAAACTGTGTGTGTGTGTGCAAGCATGTGCTTGTATAATCAAGTGCACAGACTGTTGACATGAGCTCCAGGTTGGCTGTCTGAGAGTGATCCATACTCTCATGTGTTCTTTGCTGTATGCAACACTGTAGACTGTCTGAACACGGTACAGATTCTGACGTAAGTCCCATGAGCACACACACACACCGGTACAGACACTATCAATCTCAAAAGCCTGTATGAGCCCTTGCTGCTCTCTCTCATGGATCATAGGAGGAAATTGACATGTCTGAGAGCAGAGATCCAGCACCTGAACTGAATCCTGGGAAGCATATTTTCTCTGCGTGGAGGACTGCGATCAATGAAAGCAATCTGGAGCCTGGTAAACAATCCCAGGAACCTCAGCCGAGCCACGATACCATTTGATGTTTCTGTACATTCCTGCTCTCATCTCATCTGTGTCCATCCCCAACCCTCACTGTAGATTACTTTGTAATGTTGCACGCCCCTGGCCCTCTGTTTAAAGCACAAGTAATCAAAACTCAATTTAGGTTCTTTCACCTAAGGTGGGAGTGTGAGAGGAAACATTCCTATCAGAGAATAAACATATCCATCATCCACCGCTCCCCGTATCAACACACCCATGTCTGCAGGGCACCTATTTTCTTCCAACTTGAGTTATCGTTCCTGGAACAAATACAGGTCGGCGCTGGCTGGTGAGAAAAGGTCATCCACCTTTCCAAACAGTACAAACGTGGAAGTGAGGAGCTTTCCTTCCATGTCATGATGGTGATCCTCTTGATGTTGTGTTGTAATGTTATAGTGGTTCTGCAGTGCTAGTGGAGGTACAATGCCAAACACCTGAGATCACACAAGATCTGAGTTGATGTTATGTATTGTGTGTGTGGCAGTGGGGGTTTAATTCCACTGTACATTGTTTCCTTAATGTCTCATCTTACCAATAAGAAATTCTTATATTTGGCCATTTTTATAAAATACATATTACCATTAAAATACTATGAAGTACCGGTAAATTGAAGAATCTGTAGATTTCAATTTTTTCCAGTTTGCACATTTCAAAAACTCCCAGTAGGGGGCAGCAATCTAAGCTTGCTGTGGCCGACAATGGAAGCCCGGCTAATCTCACTGGGTTGCCATGGTGACAGGGCCCGGCTGTGACGCAAGCAAGGCTTAATGACGAGGAATAGAGGGCAGTGTTGAGCAGTGTTGAACTGAGACACACACACACACACAGACACACAAACAGATGGAGAGTCAACCAGGGAGAGAGATGCCCAGACACACACACACACGCACACACACACACACACACACACACACACCTGGTCTCCTGTCTTCTCCAGCAGAATAAATCCTGTGTCTGCCCCGCCATCTTTGGTTATTTTGTTACACGGGTGGCAGACTGTTTTGTTCAGCAGCGCTCTGCCCAGCCAAACATGGCAGTGCCTAAGGACTTGGCTCGTACAGTCTGGCACCCACCATCACTGTGTTACTGCTGTCATTGGTCGGTCTCTTGGACACATCCTTATCTTAAAGGCTTGTTTTGTTTCTGGTGTAAAGGTATGGGTCCTCTTAAAACGGTTTGAGTTCATTGAGTAAACCTGTCAATTCTCTCCGTTTCCACTCATGTGGCCCAGCTAGTAAGTGTGTAGAGATTTTGTGGCTGTGGCTTTTTCCATGATGTGATAGAGAGACTGCAGTGGGCTGAGTGGAGGGTTTGAGTGGTGCCATGGCTGGGTCTGCCTGTCTCAATAGCTGTCTGGGGGATTCGTCTGGCTGCCTCATAGCCCTTCTCTCGCTCTCTCTCTCTCTCTCTGTTTTTATCTTTGTCTTTCCACCTCTTTCTTTCTCTCTTAGTCGCATGTCTCCTTGCTAAAACCCCAGACGTTTTTAGAGGGCTTAGTAGAGGATATATAGGCACTAATTATCTGTGTGAGGGGAGATTTGGGTACATGTTTGGGGGCCAACTGTTGCCTCTGCCCTCCACCCCTCCTCCCACCCCCCCAGATGGACTGTAGGGCTCCTGTCCCTTCAGCCAAACTCCAACCATCCGAACCAAGCCTAGCAGGAGCTTTAGAGGAACCCTCTCCTGGAGGTCTGGACAAGCCAGCAGCTTTCAGTTTCCTGCGGGTGGCGTCCCTGTGTGTTCAGGTCCAGTCCGTTCACAGTGTCTCTTAATGGGCTTATGGTGTTACTGGTCTCCATAGCGCAGTGTTGTGACTGGCAGGGGGCTTGGAGGAGTTTAACTGCGAGCTTGATGACCTCTCCTATATGTTTGTGTACAGTGTGTGCTCTTCTGATGAAGTATCCCCAGGCATTAAGAGAGGCTGTGTGTGTTGGGGCTTTATCCAGACCCTGGGTGATGACCTCCAGGACAGGGGGCTTGCTCTCCCTTCACACTGGGGTGTAAGCACAGTCTGGGGCCTGCGTGTGTGCGTGTGTGTGCCTGCTCACCAACACGTGTGTATATGTATGAGTGCATGTACGCCACGACATGTATCGACAGCTTTTCTCAGGTGTGCATTAACTGGCTTTTGTAGGCTACATCTGCTTCTCACCCTAACAGAGTACCTCAAACTGAATGTCCCCCTCAGTTCTGCTGGCATGGCCGGCCTGGTATTGGTCAGCATTTACAGATTGCCGACCCCAGAGATAAGAGGCAGCAGGATGGATGAGCTTCTCTTGGTAATCAACGTGTCCTTAAGTGATTGCGTCCCTCCCCCCCCCCCCCCCCCCCCCCCTCCTATATCAATCAGACAGCCCAGCTTTCAATGCCCACGTCACCACAGGCATGTGGCTCTGCTTTGAAGAAAGCTGTCTCATTTTCTTTAAAAGGTTCCTGGTTTAATCAGGGTGGAGTCCGAGCTGCTGGCAGGATACGCAGAACTGGATTAGGAGCTCTTGTGACGGTAATACTGCATACTGCTAGGCTAACCCAGGCTAGCTAGCCTCAGGCCTACAGTACCTGGGGAGTCTGTTCCATTGATTCTAATGGAGACATGGCTACGTCCATTCCGCTGTTGTCAGTATCGATATGCTGGTGTGGGTGGAACAGGCCCTCTCTGCCCTGCTCTGCTCAGACTGCCAGGCATGCGACTGCAGGTCTGGGTCTACCACAGGGGGCCGCCCCTCTACCCCTCTCCCCAGGAAGCAGCTAAATGGAGTGTGTGTGTGTGTGTGTGTGTCCATGCAGTGGTCTTGCATGCATGAGGTCGGAAGCTTTATTGGCCTGAGTAATGTCTGGCAACCTGTTGCACGGATTACAGCCCAGGCTGGGTGGCAGGGGGCCAGAGGCTGAGTTCACTCCCAGGAAGAGAGATTTTATACTGGCACTCACCACTCCCTGCCCTCCCCTCAAGCATTCCCTGTCTGGCAGAGAAAACATGGCATTTTACAATTTTACTGTCAATTGTTAAACAAAATGAAGCCAGAGGGAGGCTGAGTCCAGATTCCCATCCAGACTGTTATGTCTCTGTAACTGTGGACCTGTTAGCCTGTGGTCTGTAGCCTCAATGTGGCCCTCAGTCCAGGACGCTCGAGTGCTAGACTAGGCTAGTAATCTAATTAAAGATATACCGCTAAATTTGCCACATGGTCTACACACTGTGGAGGAAATCTGGGATTTTCTTTCACAACACACACACGCACATGCGCGCATACAGTTTCCATGGAAACCAAATCCAGGGCTTTTTATCAGCTAAACTTTGTTGGGCTCAGCAGTCATTCAGAGATGAATGTGTTGGAATGTGAAATATGTTTATTGGGAGATGGGTGTTGTATGATTGGAACACAGAGACGCATAGAAACTTCTGGAAGGCCTGTTGGCTTGGGATTGGATCCATACACACCCACCGTATGAGTATTGACAGCAGATGGTCTAGCTGTAGGAGGTGGATGCACTATTTTAACAGACTGTTAAAAACTTTCAAAACTGTGTTTTGAAAGCTGGCCATGTAGCTAGGATAACTGGGACTACAAAGACGCTGCCTCGGCAGCCATCTTGTCGTCAGCGTGTTGTGATGTGGTTAACACATGGCTTCCTGTTTGTCCTGCAGGAAACAAGCTGAACAAGGACCTGAAGCACTATCTGAGCCAGCGCTTCCAGAAGTCCTCTCCTGACCACGAGCTGCAGCAGACCATCCGAGACAACCTGTACCGCCACGCCGTGCCTTGTGAGTACTGCCCCCTCCTCCGTCCAGCCCCCCTCCGTTCAGCTCTTATCTCATTTCCTCTGGGTGCCGTTAAACAACACTCATGTGGATCTATATGTTGTGACCCCCCCCCCCCCCCCCTACTCCCTTCTCTGTACATGTACCCTGCTACACCAGCTGATGAACGGACTCTCATCAGCCTGGAATTTTATTTCAGCCAAACGCTATTTGATTAGAGTGAGCTGGGCCTAGAGCGCTAGCGGTCAATAGATCAGAAGTTTCTGCCGAGGCAGGATCAATGTCCAGTGATGAACCACACGAGGTCTTGATCTAAAGAACATGCCCTTCCTAACCCTTTCCTTAACAGCATTGTGGATTCCCTTGGTCAGTCCCAGTGGTGTGGGGACTAGGGGATGGGGACTAACCCCCTGATCAAATGTGCTTTGTAGCCACAGAAAAGGAGAGACGATGTTCTCTCATGTCTTCACTCACTCCACATGATCACAAACTCTGCTGTGTGGAGACAGAGTTCCCTGGGGGGACATGACCACAGCACGCCTGACACAGAGAGAGGTGGGAGAGGAGAGGAGAGGAGGGGAAGGGAGAGGAGGGAGAGGAGGGAGAGGAGGGAGGGAGGGGAGGGAAGGGAGGGAGGGGAGGGAAGGGAGAGAGGGAAGGGAGAGGAGGGAGAGGAGGGAGGGGAAGGGAGGGAGAGGGAGGGAGGGAAGGAGGGGAAGGGAGTGGAGGGAGGAGGGGAGGGAGAGGGAGGGGAAGGGAGGGGAAGGGAGGGGAAGGGAGGGGAAGGGAGGGGAAGGGAGGATGAGCTGAAGTTGTCACACTTTCTAGCTAGAGTGCTGTCCTCTAGCTCCACACAATATTGCTGTTGATGTTGAACCCATTCACAAAGTCCTGTGTTTGAACACACTGTGTTTGTTGAACATTTATTCATTCATGCTCATTATTTGTTTGCCCAGGGCAGCTTTGGCAGAAAGTAAATGGACTGATATAGCTAGCGTAGTACCACATGTCACTTCTCTCACCCAGCCTACACGTTCACAACACATCTACTGTACATGATTTAAACATGGCCAGGTTATTTGCCGCTAATTGCTTTCATTGGTGTATTTCTCACATTATGAAAGATGTCTGCTGGTTCCTTCTCCCAACAGTAACACCAATCCCACTCTCATTATTTTCATCACAGTGGCTTTCCATTGCTTTGTTTCATGACCCTCTTAAGCTAATTGCTCTGTGTGTGTGTGTGTGTGTCAGTGGCTTAATCACATGGGCTCTACAACATTTACCCTGGTCGCCATATGTCAGCCAGAAGGGCATTGAGTATGTGGGAGTCTGGTCATCCCCATGCATTTTTTATCAAATTTGGTCTAATCTTAAACTGATTGAATAATTAAATTGTGTGTTATGAAGATAACAAGTAATTGAATAGTGTATTTATGTTTTAGCACTGTTCCGCTCATTGCTGGTGTGTGACTGTGTGATGGTCTAGATCTTGGCTGGGGTCACTTGGGGCGTATGTGAGCCATGAGTAGGATTTTGATTAATGTACAAAAGCATCTGGAGGGGACAGATGGAGGGCTGGGGCCTGGAGGTGGGATGAGCGCTGAGGACACTGCCCAGTCAGACTCACCCCTGACTGGGGAGATTGTCCTCAGACTTCCCCTGAATTCCACCATCCAAAGTTGTGCACGCCTTTTTGTTTAACAAGCTGAACCCTTGAACCGCTTGACCAGCCCAGAGGGTGGTCCCACCAGCTGGCCGGTGACTAGAGGGTGTGGAGCAAGGGGGTTTAAATGACATTGGAAGAGTGATGATGGGGACATGTGACCCTGATCAAGAATGACTTTCTCTCCATCTCTGCCTGTTACTTCCAGTGTCACCTGCCAATAACACCCCACCCCCCCCCCCCCCTTCTCCCCAGTATAGGATGGGAAACAGTCTGACTTCTGACAGGAATGTAGCATTCGGCTTACAAGACGAAAAATGATTGGCTTACACTGTGTGTGAGCAACATTGATTAAGCTGATGGGATTTGGAGGGGACCCACATGGTTATAATCAAATAAGTCCCCATGTTTCTCAGCCACCTTGCTATGTCCCCAGTGGCTCGTGAAGTCACATGATCAGGAGCAGTTGCCTGTTATGACCCACTGTCCTGTCTCTGCCAGTACACGAGTTTGACGAGGGGAAATTCTTCTGTGATGTTTGTCATTCCTCCCCTGCTGCACAGATACAAGAATATACACCTAAAAATAGGGTTACTGATTGATTGAGTTCAGGTGACAATGATAGTTATTTTGTTTGCAACCTCGAGAATTCAGAAGATATTTAGATGATCTTGATTCTGCCCTATAAGAGGTGTGGTAATATAATAAGACCATACTTTCATCTCTATACTGTATTAGAACTGAATGTGTTAGTAAGCTTTAATCTTGGTCATTAACTGTGATTAATAGATTTGGAGAAATACAAACTTGAAAGAAAGGAAGACAAAGAGACCATGCATTTAATAGAACTGATTTATTAATGTATTAATAAATCGCATAAAACAAACATGCACATTATTCAGATAACTTAAACCGGCAATTTGGTAAGGCACATGCAAACTGGTAATGAAAAGGATAAACAGTAAAAATGACTCCTCCTCTTTCTCCTTCTCATTGTCCAAAACAAATAGTTTGCTGCTCAGAAGCTCTCAACCTTGACAGACACAAACTCCTCTTCCTCCTCCTCCTTGATGCTCTCAACAAGCTCCTCCTCCTTAATGATCACCAGCTCCATGTCTTCCTCTTTGACGCTGGTGTTCCTACAGCCCTGCAGTCTTACCCGAGCCAGAAGCCCTCTACCTGATGCCCACGGTTCTCCGTCTTTGAAGCAGTTGATCAGGTGGTCCTCACTGCCATCAGGGGCCACTGTCAGTCCGCATGCCTTAAAGGACTTCTTCAAGAGTCCCGGGTCCATCTCGCTCCACACCTTGAGGACCCAGTCCACAAGCAGGCGGGGAGTTGGAGCTTTCAAGTGTCCCTCAGATGTGTATTCTTGGTCCTCGTCTCCTGTCATCCAGCCGTCGTAGCAGTCCTGAAGACCGGCTATGAAGGGCTGGTTCCACATTATGTCGGGGGCGTGGATCCATTTGGTGCAGCCGTCTGGGATGACGGCGGTTGTCAGGTGGTAGCCCTCCTGGAGCTCCTCTGTGGTGGCAGTGCTGGTGTGACAGGAGCACGAGTCCCAGACCAGGAGACGAGGAGCCAGGCTGATCTTCCCCAGGATTCTCTGGAGCCAGTCTGCGGCCAGTCTGTCATTCATCTTCCCCTGTTGGTTGGAGGCCACGACAACGCCGTTGATGCCTTGCAGGGCCTTCGCGTCTCGGACCCGTTTGAAGATGACGTAGGGCTTCAGCTTTGTACCGTCCGCTTTAGCGGCCAACACCACAGTTACATGGCTTTTGTCTTGGTCTGTGGCTCTCAGTGGACCACTGCGCTGGTCTTCAGTTGACCTGGCCGTGTCAAACCACACTTCAGCCTCAGCCATGGCTATTATGTTGTTGTCCTTTATTTCTTTCTGAGCAATCGTCTGTGTCGTGACCATTAAATAAGACACCAGCTTGTTCATGACCTCCCCGGCATCTTCTTGGGCGGCTGTGCTGCGCCGGGCCGCAAACCCGTTGCGCAAAAGGAATTTTTCCAACCAGCCCGCGCTGGCAGTAAATTCAGGAGATCCACCGTCATTCAGGGTGGTGTAGAGCTCCTTTGCTTTACTCCTGATCATCCTTTGAGACACCATCATTTGTTTGGCCCGGAGGCCCTGGATCCATTCACACATCTTCACCTCCAGCTCATCGCTTTTCTTCTTCCTCCCCCCACCCCCTAGCCTGGCTCTCTTCTGGTCCAACTGTGACATGCTTACAAGGTCATCTTTTTGACTTTTCCAATCTCTCACTCGTTTTGAATCGATATTAAAATGTCTGGCAGTTGCCTCTCCTGAATGTTGCTCGGCGTAGTTGATGACCTGAAGCTTGAATTGGATGTTGTGTTTTCTTTTGGTTTTCCCCATGGCAAGTGAAGACAACTTCTTTTCAGGGAAAGTACCTGATTCTGATTCTACATCGCTTGCAGTAAAGCTGTCAAACTTACTGTCTTCTGAGTCTGAATGGAAAAGACCTAGTAACTCCTCTGATAATCGTGGCCTAGTTGCCTCTGCATCGTCCTCGTTTTCACTGTCTGAGTTTTCTGCAGTAGCTTCACCGTCACCTGGCATGACTCCCACCTTTCTAAAACTGTTGACGATGGTACTTTGCTTTACTCTATTCCATGCGGTCACCACCCACGAACAGGCATCTGAAAACTTTGCCTTTTTAAGTTTTCCTGCTGGAGTGAATTTGTGCTGGCCTTCACTCATCCACTTTTCCCACTCCTCTCTAACGTACACCTGAAATAAAGCAAACGTGGTTTCTCAGACTTATAAAAGGTCTCGACAAATTGAATATCATCATTTCAACACTGTAATATATATTATCTTACCTTAAATGCGTGGTTTATTCTGACATCTAATGGCTGAAGTTTACATGTCAGGCCTCCAGGAATTATGGCTAGCTGTGAACACTGTTCTTTTATTTGCTTTTTGATCTTCTCGGCCTTGTGTGCTGCCATAGAGTCCATAATGAGGAGACCTTCCGGATTTAAGAAAGACCCTGGGCGTTTTTTCCAGCAGAGTTTAAGCCATTCGCTCATCACTTCTTTGTTGACCCTGCCTTCCTTGTTACACATGACAACGCAACCAGGAGGAAACTTTTCTCTGGGCATGGTGACCCGTTTAAAAATGATACATGGAGGAAGTTTAGTGCCGTCTGCCATACAACTTAGTACGGCCGTAAAATGGGTCCTCTCGTGTCCAGTTGTTGTCACTTTCACAGACTTTTCACCAACACTGGCAACTGTTTGGGGAGCATCAAAAAACATGGCTACTTCATCCATGTTCCCAACTTTACTTGGTGGGAAATTGTGTTCTATTATAATCCCATGGACAAAGGATTTAAAATCCTGTACTTTTTCCTCCCAGCCATCAGGTAATTTCTGTCCAACAGTTGTTCGGGCTCTGATAAATAAATCTTTCCTCTTCATAAAGCGGAAGCACCAAGATGGGCTCGACATAAAATCCTCATGTCCCATTTCCTTTGCCATTACACTGGCTTTTAGTCGAATGGCTACAGTACTCACAGCTCTCCCGGCATCTCGCTGGGCTGTGATCCACGACGCCATATTCTTCTCTAAATTTGGCCAGCGGCAGCGTTGTCCTCGACCAGCAGCTCTGGCAGTGGTTTTCTGCTTTTTCAGGACATCTTCGCGCAGTCTCCACCGACGAACCAGGCTTTCATCTACTCCATGTTCTCTTGCTGCGGCACGGTTTCCTTTCTGTTTCGCAAGTTCAATTACCTCCAGCTTCATGGAATTTGTATAAGACCTTCTAGAAGATGATGGCGCAGCTACAGAGTCATCGTGAGGCATTTTTTATATTTAAACTTTACTTATAACACGAGGGAATGTGAAGACAATGTGACTGCTAGGTTCAGTCTGCAGTATTTATACAGATACATTTAAATTAAACATTATCAAAGAGTTGAGGCATGAGTTTAAGCATCTGGACAGTGGCACATCATTATTTTGTATAGGCCACTGATTAAGTACTTATATTTTCCTAAATGTAATACTACTACATTTGGCTTGTACTTCCACCCCCCTATTTCTCCACCTCTTCTGGAGCTGCTCTTTAATAGTGTTTTTGTTTTGGAATACTGTTGAAACCTTATAAGTCCCTTGTAAAACAGCGTTTATAAGAGAGATGCACGACCGTGTTTTCGATCATACCCTGATTCCTATTGGGAAACATCAGATTCTCGGGGGGGAAAGATTCGCAGTACTCTCAATCTGGCTATTTTTCTCCTCCAATCTTCCTGGCGCCTTTCAGTTTCTCTGTGGTCGTCGCTTAGCATTCACAATCCCCTTCTCCTGCCCTCTTTCCAGCGTCCCTCACTCCCGCTGCTGCTGTACAGCGGCTTCTACTGTCTCTGTCACTGCAGCCTCTGCTCCCCGTCCCCCTCCGTTGTTTCCCAGAGATCGTACCGGAAGAAGAACGCTGCAGGAGAACTCCTGTGTTTTTGTCCCTTGTTTTGTTTCGAAGCCTCAGAATTGTAGCTGTCGTCTCGGAAGCGGCAGAATCTCCGCTGTAGAAAAGCACGTGGGCTTTGTCCGCACAGCTCAGCTTACACAGTTGCTTCCCCGCTCTGTTTTCATTTATTACGTTTTTTTCTTTACACTGTGGTGATCCAGCATGGTGGCTAGCTGATAGATAGGTTAGAGGAGTGGCTAGATTTGTGGGGGTTACAGCAGGGATGGGGGAGGGGTTTGGGGTTGGAGAGGGGGATGGGAGAAAGGAAGGAGGAGGTACATGAACACACTCCCATCAGCGCAAGCTCTACTAGCCTAGCACACAGCTACAGCTCTACTAGCCTAACACACAGCTACAGCTCTACTAGCCTAGCACACAGCTACAGCTTTACTAGCCTAGCACACTGCTACATCTTTATTAGCCTAGCACACAGCTACAGGGACACATTGTTAACTTGTGACATGTTTCTTACCCATAACCATATTAGTGTAGAGTTTGATAGTGATGTGATGCAGGCAAATGTGGTGGTTTAACAAGCAACCTGCATGTGCCTGTCTGTCACATGTGGAAGCTGCTAATTAGCAGTGATGATGTTTCTGTAGACAGCAAGGTCACTGTTTCCAATGTGTCAACTCATCTCGCTATCCATTTATATGGAAGGTCGCTAGCTTCCATGTACAGTCTGTCGGTCTGTGCTTGAATGCAGTTCTGGACCGTTTTCTGAAACCCTTCCGCCTTAGAGAACCTGTCTGGCCAGTAGGCTGTCCCCTCCCCCCCCACCTCAGAGGATCAATAGGCCCAGTAATCAACCCGTTCACCACACTACATCTTGATCAGAACAACAAGTCCATCCTTGCCTCAGCGTCTCTTTCTACCACAGAACTCTGTTTAGTAGGGCTCAACTTAAGTATTTTTTATGAACTCACCTGTATACCACTATTAAATAACATGGCTTGATAGGTACCAGTATATTAATCAAGTTGATCTCCAACATACAGGAGGTAGGCTACTTTCCATAAAATCTAGGGACATATTTTGGTGTGTTGACTGGTGAAATAGCTACCCATAAATTTCCACTTGTCCACTAATCCTCCTGATTTTGGAGATGAAGTTCCCTGGGAAATATGACCACAGCATGCCTGACACAGACGAAGGGAGGAGGGAAGGGAAGATATGTATCAAGAGGATGACCTAAAACCATTCATATAGCTAGTGCTCTCCCTTAGTTCTCCATAGGATTATTGTTGTTAGGGTTAGGGTTAAGATCAGTAGAAGTTGTTGAACCTTTCTTCATTCACACTCATTGTTTGGTTTCCCATGGTAACTTTGAGTTAACCGACTTTAATAAAGACAGTGAAAGCACGAGGGCACCACAGGATGCCCCTGCTGTCACCCAGCGCACGCATTCAAACCACAGCTACCTTGACCAGGTAATTCACTGCTAATTGCTTTTTCTCTTCGATTTGAATTGGAGCCCCATCTACAGTTTTCTTCTTTAGACTGTGCTTCTCCAGTCATCGAAACTAAGTTCAGTTTCCATTGAGTTTATTCATGACCGTGTCACTGTGAATTGCATAGGCTTTTTCACAGCAGCTCTGCACCATTTCATCTAGTCGCCAGTCAGCCAGGCTCTGTTATTTTATGTGAGTGTGGTCATGCGGGCCCTTCATTTTATTAATTAAATAACCTGATCGGCCTGTATTTGATCTAGAATGGCCACACACTCAAATGTGCACCATCATGATTGTGTATCCACTGATGAAATAAAGCACAAAGGTATTTTGTGCCATGTCACTATGTGACATAGGATATACTTGGACTAGAGCACGTTCAATGACGTTGTTTTGGATAACTCTGTGTGCATATCAGTTCCTATCCTTTTAGTGTATAGGTAGATACAACAAGCCAATACTGAAAATTCTGTCACAACATGGATACACTATCATCAGTTGTAACGGATAATATATTGGTGACAGTACCTTAAGCTGACATTGTGGTGACAGTCTATCACACTCTAAAATATATTCTTTGTTATAAGATGTTGCAAGTCGTTAATATTCGACTGCAAGTGAGTGACGCCCAGGGCCTATATGTTTCCCTGGGCATCCCTCTACCTGATCCCCAGGGCTACACATAGCTTATGGGAGTGGGATAAAGGGGGTGTGGGTGGAGGCACTGTGTGTGTGGTCAGTGTGTGTGTCCATTCTGGTCTCCAGAAATAGTAGCTTCCCTGTTCTCTCTGTTGCAGCTGTGGGAGGTAGAGCAGTCCTGGAGATTCTTCTGCCCTCATTTTTCCAGACTTTGCTTTGTGAGATGGTGGGTTTGTTTGGACTGTAAAACGTCTGTGGAACGCTAATCTGGTCAGGCTGAAGGCACACAGTAAAGTGTTACAGACAAGAGTTTAAGACGGATGTTTTGAAAATGTATAATGTGTTTTATCTTCATTGAATGAAAGATGATGTAGTTGTGATGTTTCCAGGCTCTCTGCGTGCTATGAAAGCCGTGTTTCCATCGCAAGTACCCGGAACTTGTCCACCTCATAACTACTTTTGAAGAGAAGGTTCCTTCATCCCATTGTTTCCACCGCATGAACTTTCCCCAGAAGATTAGACAAATTATGCACCACACCACATCCAGGCAGCAAAAACACCTGCTGGTCCGCCTGCCAGAGAGCTTCTATTATTGTAGTTCTTGATTTTCCTGTAATCTTGCTTAAAATGCTTAAGCTTCTTCCGGCACTGTTTCACAGTGTGAGACATTTTCAGCTCCAGATTCTGCCATATGCTTACAAATGGCTTCTGTTCTCCATGTTGATGTGAGGCTGCAGGATTTAAAAAATGACGGTTGAAATATCGGTTCAAATATACTCAACCAGCCAGAAAGGTTCAGCATTGCAAGCCCCGCCCACATTGCAAGCCCTGCCCACAAAGTTCCGGTAATTTGGAACATACTATCCCTGGAGCAGGTTCCTTCATTTCTTTGGCCACCAGAAGTCAATCCAGACCCTGATGCTCTGCTCACGGTGCGAGAAAGTTCTTGCAGTGGAAAGGCGGCTTAAGACTAACCTTGTGGGGTTAATAGAGCAACATCTCTGCTCCTAAGCCCCTCTCAACAGCCCCCCTCCCCCTATTACCCCAGACCCCTAGCCCCCAGCCCTGTTCCTAGCCCCTAGTCTCAAGCCCCTATTTTGAAGCCCCCTGAGGTAGTGATTGCCACAGTTAGGTGAACGATGGGGATGGGCTCTGTGGGACAGAGGGGGGTGTGTGCACTTGCATGTGTGAAAAAAGAAATATATTGACTATAGAGGGGAGGGGGCGATGAGAAGAGGGGGGGGCAGTGCGAAAGGGAGAGAGAGGACGCGCAAACGAGAGAGAGAGAGAGACTGAGAGGAGGTGGGCGGGTGCATGTGGGTGACTGTGAGACAGGAGTCGGTCGGCTCAGTCAGACAGAAGCCTGGCAGAGTGAGCGGCTGAATGCACGTTCCTGCTGAGCCCAGTGGAGCAGCCGTGGACAGTGGAGCGCAGGCAGAGACAGCAGCAGCAGCAGCAGCATCAGCAGCAGGGTTGCCTAGACAGAGGGCAGACGTGCAGGGGAGGAAGAGCTGGGAAGACGGTGTCGGATGTGCTGCCCAGGAGGAAGCAGGGAAAGAGCACTTTTTTTTTTTTTTTCCTCTCTTCTTTTCTCCTCCTCGTCCTCACCTGACTGGATTTTCTCTTGCTCGCTGTGGACTAACAGAGGAGCGATCTGAGGTATTTTACTGCTATTTTGCAGCTTCCGGGATTTAATGGCGAGGGGTGGGGGAGGAAGGGATCGAGAGAAAGAGAGAGAGAGAGGAGGGGGCTAGGGTTGCTGTGCATCCAGCGGAACACATCAGAATAAGAGATGGAGGCAGTTCTGTGGCAGAAATGGCAGCTGATGTGTTTTGGTTAAATGGAAGCTCTGTGTGTGTCTGCCGTGTGTGTGTGTGTGTGTGTGTGTCTAGCCTCTGTGTGTGTTGTTTTTGTCCGTCTGGTGTACACGGTATTGCACTGTGATAGCTGTATTAAGCTGAGATCTGTTGACATGCCTGCTTGCCTTGGAGGCCATTATCCTCACCAGAAGTGGCTAGCAGCGGGCGTTCATGAGCAGGGGTTTTCAGGATGCTAGGACAGCTGCCCCCCCCATCTCCTCCATCCCCCCTCTCTCCCTCTCTGTATCCCTCTGTCTGTCCGCTGGTCTGTTCCCCTCCCCATGGTACTCTCTTCCCCCACTCGCTCCTTTTCTCGAAGTCAATGGATTGTGTCTTAAAGCCAACACTGTCTCGCTAGCCCTCGGTGTTGAAGCCTTTCTAGGAGATAGAAGACAAAGGCCAGTGTGTTGGATCATTCTATGCAGGTTTCTCGGTAATTTAGCTTGAGTGGCCTTCAGGGTTTTTTGTGTTTTAATCTCCCCCTCCCCTAGTTCCCCCCCCCCTTTCTCCGCCGGAATACTGTAAACGGTGGCTAGGCTGATAAAAATGGTCTCGTCACAGGTTGAGAGAGAGGCCTGTTTTGATCTCATTTTGGTCCGTGTGTGTGTGTCATCTTCTTGCCGCAAGCCTCTTACAGCCAGTGTTCTGAACAAACCCCCCCCCCCTCCTCCATCCTCTCCGTTAAACATCACTGATCAATCTGTCAATGAGTGAATGGCCAAAACAAAGGCTGAGACCCCTCCCAATCGAAAATGGGGTTAGAGGGCTTTAAGGTGCCAGGGCTTCAGGGGGGTGGGGTGGTGGAAGGGGGTGGGGGCAACGGAATGCACCCCCTCCCTGTAATGAGGGGGTTGTACGTGGAGGGGTAAAATGGTGGAGTCCACGGCCCGGGTTGTGGATTAACCCTTTACTAGGACAGATGGCTCTCTCCCCCATGGAGATGAGGAACCCAAGCTCTGACCACTCGCCCTCCCCTGTTCCCCCATTACACCACCAACACCACCACACGCACACCGGCTAGTTTACATGGATGCCAAATCTTTTGACATTTATTTACAGCAGTATACATCCTTCTCGTCTGGTCTTTGTGTTTGCTTGTATACATAAGCCCCCTGACAAGTGTGATGCTGCTGTGTTGGAACAGAGAGCCATGCTGTGTATAGATCAATGTGGGTGTACGATGAGGCCTAGATGTTGTCAGTTACATAATGTTACGTGTGTGTGGGGAGGGAAGCCTATGTTTGGCCGAGCCAGTCGGTTCGTCAAATCCTCGAGGCTTGTGGCCCAGCCAGACAGACATGGGTGGGCAGACAGATAGACTGCTCTCACATTTGGACCAGTCGTCCCTGTTGGCGAGCTGTTAGTGTGCACGGCACATAGACACAGTCTCTCACCCCTCTCTCCCCTCACGTGAGACGTGAGCAGACTATGGACCAGGGGAGAACAGAGAAGCACATTCACTCCCCCCCCCCCCTGCTGTCTAAGCCAGAGTAACCCGGCCAGCATCAATACCTTATGACTGGATATGCTGACAAACCCCCCCCTGCTGCAGACAGCCATGCTAGGGCTGTGCAGCCATGTTAGACTGTGTGCTTCATGTAGACACTGGACCTGTGAAGGCAAGCATGTAGTGTGCTGGTACTCGGCTGTTTAAGAAGTCCTTCGAGGGCTGTGATTTGCATTCTAAATAACCTTCCTGCCTCACGTCTCTGGCAGGACAGAAGCCACGTACTGAAAGGGGAAAAATAGAAAACGGCAAATCTGAGTCGTTTTTTAATTGGCTCATGCAATCAGTGTTGTGAGACTCTGCTTCAGAATGAAACCTAAAGTATTCTTGGGTTGGTTTTTGGTTTAGTTCAAAATTGCCGTTGAGGCACAGACTGTTTGGGGTTTGGCAGACAGCGGTTGGTTCCATGGGGAAAGCCACAGTTATCTGTTAAACACATACTAAAACAGAAACTGTTATTCTGTTTGGGAAGTTACATAGCCGTCTCCCACATCTTAGCACTAGAAAGGGGTCAGTCCAGGGTGAGGCATTATCCTCCTCACATGTTTACTGTAGAGGCAAGGTAGAGAAGTTGGAAAAAGAACCTATTTTTTGATATGTCGATGGATAGGGTAAACTGATGGGAGAGATGTAAGGGAAAGCGAAGACGAGAAAAGATTTGAAGAAGGAATGGAGAGATGAGAGGAGAGAGAAATGTGAGCGGGTGAAGAGAGCTACAGAGGGAGGCAGAGTGAGCAGCACAAGCCTCTAGTGTTATCCACTGGGTCATGCTCATGAAAAATTTAATCAAGCTTTGCAGATAACAGCTTCCTCTCCAACTTAGCACAAACACATCTATATCTGCACGCACCGGTTTTCACAAATGCTCTATATGTGGCCCGTACATTGTGACAACCAAACTATTTATATTTTCCCAAATGTGATGACAAGTGTATTGAATTTGAGACAAGTAACAATATTTGTGAAGGCTTTCATGGTTTCCTTTTTAACAGAGAACTAGTTCAATATGGGCTTTCAAATAACTTGTCCTGAAATACCCGGATGCCAGCACACAGCCGAATAAGAATAGATGTACCTATTAATAGAACAATTATGATAATGAATCGTTGCCAAACACATTTACGATGGCCTACTTTTCACCCATGGCACCACTCGGATCACTATCGTGAAGATGTGCTCAAGCAAGTCATCCATTTCAACTGGATCTGGTCTGTTTTGTTGTGTTATCTATATATACGTGTTGCAAATGATTAACCCTAAGTCAACACTACAATCAATGTTGTGCTGACCGCCATTTTTCAGATCTTGAACTTACTTTAGACAGATGTACACCACATCTAGGTCATGTCTGCCGTGGTTTGGAGACTGAAGGTGTCAGTTCTCGGTTTCATGGGTGAAGATGTTAGGTGCCAACAGTCTGAAAACGTCATACTATACCTGAACAACAGGGAGGTATACAGGTACATTACATTTGTACATTTAGTCATTTAGCAGACGCTCTTATCCAGAGCGACTTACAGTAAGTACAGGGACATTCCCCCTGAGGCAAGTAGGGTGAAGTGCCTTGCCCAAGGACACAACGTCAGTTGGCATGACCGGGAATCGAACTAGCAACCTTCTGATTACTAGCCCGACTCCCTCACCGCTCAGCCACCTGACTCCCCAGGTACCCTGGCTGTTAAAAAATTCTGCCAAATGTAGAAAGTAGAAACTATTGACCACACCTAGACCAGGTTTGAGTTAATTGCACACATCTAATTGCTTTAAACAAACACTAGCTGGGATAGAATGGACTGTTTTGTGTTAAGGGGTCGACAAATGGATCAGATTTGGTTTGGAACCTGTGTGGTCTGGTGAGGTGGGTATGATAATGTAATGTAAACAGACTGTGAGAACAGAATTTACAGTACTGAATGGATATTGCCTTGAAGATGTACTGGAGGTGTTAAATCACCAATAAGGGAAATGACAAATAAGGACAGTGTCTTCTTCCTGTGCATGTTGTCTAGACCACAGCTTTGTACACGGCTGTTACAGTGCGTTTACATTTACACTGCAGCCTGAGAGATAAGTCTTCAGTCAGTCACCTGGAACTAAGGCATCTCCTTAGCCGTCTGTAGATAGACATTGTTATGGCTGTTCCAAACTGAACAAGACATAAACAACCTCTAATCCAAAGGGCCAAACAACAAAAGTACATTTTCAGGCTAGCTGTACTTGTACTGTCATGTGTGGGCCTTCAACTGGGTGACCCACCATACAGCAGCTGCAGTGTACTCCCAATTGCCCTGTTGTGTGTGTGTGTGTGTGTGTGTGTGTGGAGGGGGTATTCTAATATTAATTAGAATGTCTAGGTGGATGACAGGTGAGAGGGTCTGCCAAGCAGGTCATGGAACAGACAGATAATACTCCACAAGCTTTACTGCTTTTCAAAGACACTTGTGCATCTGTGTGTGTGTGTGTGCGTGTGCGCGTGAGCACGTGTCCATAATGTGTTTGCTGATGAGACACGCAGTCCTCGTAATAATATAAATGGTCCATTCCCTATCATCACTCATGTAGTGATTACATCTAGCCTAGTGACCATGTGGATGAACTCCACCTACCAGTCTTATTTTAGCCCTGCGTCTCAGTGTGAATCTCCTTCCCTCTGGGCTCCTCTCAGCCTAAACAGTCTGATGGGCACATCAGCATGTCTGCTCCTCTCCTTTACGGAGGGGGAGGGGGGAGGAGTGGATAGGGGGGGGGGGGGGGGTGGACAGGGTAGAGGGGGGAGGAGTGGACAGGGCGGGGGGGAAGGAGTGAACAGGGCGGGGGGAGAGGAGTGGACAGGGCGGGGCGGGGGGGAGGGGAGGAGTGGACAGGGCGGGGGGGAGGGAGGAGTGGACAGGGCGGGGGGGGGGGGGAAGGAGGAGTGGACAGAGTTTGGAGTTTGAACATGGTTGGGGTGTTACAGCAGCTACAGATCTACTGACCTGGGCTGCGTTTCCTGATAACGATGGATCATAGCAATGATCGAGCAAAAAACTAAACCATCAATATTTCTTACGTGCGTTTCCCAAACATGCTCGTAAGGAGTAGGCTAATCCATGCGCTTTCAAGAGCTACAAATTTTCGAGAGCCACTTTAGCTACGATGTCTTTGGGAACGGCCCGTAAAACTAAGATTCGTCGTACGATGGATTCTACGATCAATTTAGGCTTACGACGCATTCAGGAAACGCAGCCCTGCTCTGAACACACAGTCTTGTTCACTGTTTTGTCGCTCTGGACGAGCGTCTGCTAAATGACTAATGTTTTCTATGTGGGTTGTTTTGGAAGGGAGAGAAATAAGCCACATGAATGCACCTGACCTGCTGAGCAGAGAATATGTCCAAGTTTACCAAGCAGACAAAATTAACCAAGAAACCAATGGAGATGTCAAACACTTTGACCAAGAACTCGACCAAGATGTCTAAATAGTTCAATATGCCTACCTCGATCAAGATGCACAAGTTGATCAAGACGACAAAAAGAATCAATGTGCCCAACTACCTTACTTACCTTACCAACTACCTTTCTCAACCAAGATACTTTATTCAACCAAGATGCCCAGCTCGACCAAGATGGCTGTGGCCTTGAGCTGGGTGCTGAATGTAGGTCACAACTAAAATCCAAGCCCAGGCCCTGGGGATGAAGTAGGCCCTAGGTACTTCATAGCTCTGGGGAGAATGCAGGAAAAAAAAAGAAAAAAAAAATCCACACACTGGTATTTTGAGAGCCTGGGTTGTAAACTGGGTGTGTGCTAAGCTTCCTGTTGCCTTGTTTTGATGTATTTTGGAACCACAGTGTTCAAACTATGTCTGATTTTATTGCCAAGTGGCTCCGTCTCTTGTTAGTGCAGAGCTGGGCTATTTTCTCCCCTCCTTGTACTTGTGTCCTCTTCTCTGCTGTGAACACACTGGGGCTGATCTGATAATCACTCACCACTCCGGTCTTCACTTCTTCTAAAGAATTGTCAATGATAATTGAGTCATAAAGTCATTTCGTCTCTTGTCCTCTTATCGTGTAATCATGCCCACAAATCAAATCTCACAGTCTAGTGTTAGCAGTCAAAGTCTAAATCAATTGTGCCACTGGAAGGGCACAAAAAAAAGGTCTATTGAATAGAATGCAATCGTTGATGTACTTGCATGATGACCCAGTCTTTCTCTGCTGGTGTAGCTAGGTGTTGGCATGTGGTCAGGAAGTAAACTCATAAAAAGATCCATTTTGTTGGACAGGGTCACAATATAAACTGTTAATATCTTGGTTGTGCATGAGCAGTTTGTTCCGTACTGGATGTAACGAGACTTCCAGCTTGAATTTGTTCCCTGGATGTGCAGGGAGATGCGGTCTATTGTTTAGCACGAGCCGGTGGAAGAATGGTGTTTACAGGACGCTGCTGTTTGTACTGTGTACACTGTGTCACACTGCCTTTACCCCACTGCAGTCGGGGACAAACAGAATACACACACACACACACACACACACACACACACATACATACATACATACATACATACATATCCAGGGAAACGGTTGCTAAGTATGTTGTATTGTGGTGGTTAGGTGGTATTGTCTCCAGGTTGGTTGAGACACAGAGATCGCAGTATTCTAACGAGTGTGTGTGTCTGTGAGCCTTAGTGCGACCTCTGAGTCTGTAGCCGTCGGGGTCGTCCCGGCGGAGTTAGCTCACGTCAGTTGAGACGGAAATAAGATGTGGGGTATTGATGCCTGGCATTGTGGCCAAGTCGTGATGCTGAAGGTCACAATGAGGGTGGTTGGGATTGGCAGTGGTTGCTATTGATCATGGTTCAGATGACAGTGTGATGTAAGTGGAGGCTGGGGGTAGGATTGGGACCGAATCAGAACGCAGATTTCGGTGCCTCATTTCGGTGCCACTTAAAACGCCTGAGCGGTCGGTTGAAATATTTGCTCGTTTTTAACGTCATCATTTTGTGGCTATTGTTTATTCATTTTTTTAATATCTATTCAGGCACCGTTTTAATAGTATCGATTTGGCACCCGTATAGTAAAAAGCCAAAGGATACCCAGCCCTAGGTGGTGGTGACAGCCTCAGGGTGATGATGTGACACCTCCACAGAGGGCGCTGGAGGGGACCGGAGCCGCTAAGCTGCTCTTCTGGGCCATTCTGGCTTGCTGAACGCCAGCTTCGTAGCGTATGTTTACCCATGTACCAGACGCTTCTGTTATAGGTCACGTGACCAGCATTCACAGCCAGTCTGTAGGTATGGTAGGACCCGGTCGGGGCAGAGTGGGTCAGTGTGTGTGTTTGTGCTTGTGTGTTTCTTGTGTGTTTCTGTATATTTCTGGGCAGTCTACTGATGGCTCTGGGGGGAGGTGTGTTTACTGTGTAAAGTCCCATTAATTTTCGTGTTTGGCCTTTGACCATGTGATGTCCTGTGCCCCAGTCCTACGCTCACTGTTGTAATGCGTGTGCACGCGTGTGTATGCGTGTGTGGTGCTCTATACTTGTATGACCAGAGGGTACGAGAGAGAGTAATGACATGGTCCACACGGGCTTATCATGGACATCATGGGTCTTTCACATGGAACTCGAGTTCAAACCAGTTCAGCCTTAGTCACATCTGGTTTACGGGAAATAATGTTCCTGTGAAGCATCCATCATCTGTCATCTCATCTATCAACCACAGCATTTCAAAGCAGACAACAGTGATTCTCTGACATCTTAAAGGCGTGTTTGGGACGTGATCTAGTTGTTGGATCACCAGTGTCAGAGCAGAGGCATCACCAGACTGCCTGTGCTGCTCAAGGCCAGTGAAGCAGACCTGTAGTGAGGTATGTCTGGCTCACAGACATACCTCAGGTCTGTTCCTGCCAACTTCACCACTGTTAGCGACATGCTTAGGGGCCTGCAAGCATGTACACCCACACGCACACACAAACGTTGATGTACACACATTCACCAGGTCACTCTCTGATGGAGAACATCTCCATGGTTGCGCTCAATCACCTGTGGACCTGCCAATGTTTAGATCTGGTCCCCTCCTGTGTTCTGGGGGGAATCATGTGGACTCCCGTGGTCCCTGCCCTGTGTGCGTCCTCCCTGGCGTTCTGCCTCTGTGCCTGAGTGAGAGCGCTCCAAAGTGAGAGAAAAGGGAAGGGCCTCCATTGTCAGAGGAGAGGCTGGGCTCCACTGGATCTCCCCTCCCTGGGTTGTCCTTAGCAACAGAACAGAATGTCTCACTGCAACGCAACACTCGGTTGTTTTCATGTAGAGATGCACGGTACGGGCTCTGCAACACGAGCTAGCCCTCTCACCATCCCGACCCTCAACAATGCACACGCTTCCTCCATTTTCAGCCAATGGCGTTTGTGCGTGCGGGCGATGTGTGTGTGTGTGCGCATGTTGTCAAACCGGACATCAAAGGCCTTTTTGTGAGTTAGTGGAGAGGGATGCACATTTTTTGGGGGGGGGGGCGAAATGTTGACCGATAACCGACGCTTGTTAACGACCGTTAACCAAGAAGAAGAAAAAATGTAGAATGGATGAATGTCTGTGACCCATTTAAAATCAACTCACTAATGGGTTGATTTTTAAATGGCAGCATTAACAACAACAGAATAAACACAGATAAACGAAACGAAAACACATTGAATCAGAAAACACATTGAATCAGAAAACACATTGAATCTGAGAGCGCTGGCTGTACCTATGATTGGCGGCTATAACAACATGGAAGTACAATTAGTTATTTTGCTGCTACTGAACAGAGATTGAGATTGCCAAAGTAGCAGAAAGTCGCTAATTGTCGCTAGTCGTTAGATAAAACGTTTTTGTTGTAACATTAAAAAACGTTAAAAAAAATTGGAAAAACTGTCAACCGATAGTAACCAGTCAACATTCGTGTTGTTGGTTAACGGTTAGGCTACACGGTTAATTATGAGCAGTCAGCAATGGGCTCTGTCTCGGCTGGAGAGGTCAGAGATAGAAGAGGGTTGCGCTAACGTGCGGCTAATTCATGCCATACTCGAGCTGCTCTCGGTAAAGGCTCTCTTTTTCCACGGCAGTTGTCAATGGCGCCTTTGTAAGGAATAGTGAATGATTTACCCTAATAGGAATGATAGTGTTTAGTCAGGACTTTCAATGAGACTGGCTGTTCTGGCCAAGCCTATTGGCTGACGAAGGCTTGGGGGATGATTGGCTGACTGAGACTTGGAGGGTGATTGGCTGACTCAGGTTGCCAGTGTTGCTGAGGTTAGGTGAGGGCTACTCCGCTGGAGAACTGACCAGGACTACCATGATGCTGTCTACCTCAGACTGGCTGAGAACTTTCCAAGGTCAACACTCGGTAAAGATTTACTGTCTGTAGCGGCAAAAGCTGTCCAAGTTTGTTTGATAGAGTTCAGGGGTTTGTTTGAGTGTTTGTGTCTGCATTGATTTTCCCTCACTCGAAGAAAGATGAGGTATTTCACAATGAGCGGCGTATAGTCAACGTTTTCAACTATCAGGATTCGGAGACAGTAAATCATAGGTTCTAGGGGCTGTACACACACACCTGTAACACACACACACACACAAATACACAGACACACAGTAGCGCCATCTCAAAGACGAGCAGCTTCTCAAGATAACTTGACCCGTGTCAGAGGCAGGCACAGGGAAGATTACATTGAAGAAGTGATTGGTGATATGACAGGGCTGTGATTGAGAGTATGGCTGCAGTGTGTGTCTGAGTTCTCCTCACATCTCTGATTTATCACCTCTGTCATTGGACAGGGCCTCTGCGGAGCTCCGCCCAGCCCACCAGGCTATTTTTACCAGCCATTTCTCATCAGCAGGCCAGGGCGTTGGGGAGATAGAAGAGGCTGGTCACACGAGGAGAAGAAGAGGGAGACTAGGGAAAAGAGAGGGAAAGAGAGAGGTTTTCTCTGTGCTTGTGCTCAGGCTTGCTGGCAGCCATCTTTGTTTATACCCACGTCTTGCTTGGAAGCAGACAGCAAGCCGGACATGTGCCGTTTCCTCCTGTGTTCTTTGTCTGGCACTAAGGCAAACACGGTTCAGAAAAGAAGAATAAAGACAGGGTATAGGATAAGTGAGGAAAATAGGATGAAAATGAGAGCTTTCTGTCTGGCTGTGTCCAAAAGGCAATGATCGTAAAGGCGTTTTACACTGATTGGCCAACTGTCAGGAGCTATTTACACTAGGCACATGCTATCCCTTCACAACCTAGACTGCAAACTAACACAAACACACCTTCGCACAGTGTTCTCCACACATGCCAGATTCCTACCTAGGTGCTACTACGGTACCTCACACCAGTGAATGTGAACGAGCAGCCTCCTGCTGAACAGGAGCCACTCCCCTTCTCAGATGGCAGTGCTCCAGTGGAGGGACTGGTTGGGAGCTGTGGACTTCCCTGGTCAGGAATGACTCACTCCTCAGATGGTGTTTGTGTTCCACGTAACGCTTCTCTCCTCTCGTCACAGGCCTGTGGTAATCACCTCCGATGTGGGACCTATAGGGCTATATCGGTTTATCGGAAGAATCGTTTTATTACGAATCTCGTTTCACCTGCAGCCCTGCGGTGATGTTCTGAGTTAACGTTGTCCTCATTACCCAGCAAGCATGGCACAACCGTCCAGTGCTTGGCTAACTCGTTCTCTGTCTTTGATTGGCTTCTCCAGGTACAACCCGCCCCCCGCGTGACGGAGAGGTCTCTGGAATAGACTACAACTTCCTGTCTGTGGAGGACTTCCTGGACCTGGAGAAGAGTGGAACCCTTCTGGAGATAGGAACATATGAAGGTAGGTACAGATGCACCCTCCTGGGAGTCCTCATAGCATGGGTAGCCCCGCCCCCATGCAACCCCCACTAGCATCCATGACTTGTCCCATGCGCTTCAAACACTGCCAAAAGAGGGTTACTTAGAAAAATAGAACACTCCAGAAGGCGTTAGTGTGACCCGCTGAGACCTGATGTAGAGTCCTATTCCCAGTGATCTAACTAGGCACCAGCAACAGTCGTGTTGTTAGCAGCAGATAGTGAAGATATGCTGTGGACCATTACTGCTAACTGAGAGGCTACTGAGCCGATTGACAAAACAAAAACAAACTGGCTGCATTCTGCTGACATCATGGTCTGTGTGAATGGGGTCTCCTCCGCGAGAGGAAGGGGGCTTGAATGGGGGGGGGGAGGGGGGGGGGGGTATTTCTGTTTTCCCTGTCATTGTTTCCCCTCTATTGCCAGTGTGTATATTTTCCTTATAAAATACCTTGCATAAATGGACCATTTAAACATGCCTGGCATAAATACCATTCAGTCACATTCATTCACATGTACTTTTAATGAAGTGGCTGTTCCGTCCATTTAGCCTGGTCACTGCCTGCAAACAATGGAGCTTTCCCCCTCTTCCCAGGGAAAGCAAGCAGCCCAGGGGGGCCAGGCCCAGCCTCCCCCACTTCCACCAATACAATGTTCCAGAAAAGCCTCTAACAAGAAACTGTGTGGTCATGCCTTTTCACCCTCGCCCCCTCCCCCACCAACTCATCTGCATACAAAGACTAAAAAGATTAGGCCCCCCACCCCCCCTCCTGCCCCCTTAGCTCTGTTTTCCCTTCCAAACATGCTAATATCCCCCGTTGCCTAGGTAACTATTATGGGACGCCCAAGCCGCCCAGCCAGCCCCCTAGTGGGACAGTGATTAGTGGTGATGCTCTGCAAGACAGCCTGCCGAGCTCCCAGCACTCCACGCCCCGACGCACTGTATCCTACAATGAGATGCAAAATGCTGGAATAGTGCCTGCAGACCTGGAGGAGGACGAGGACGTCCCTGAGATGAACAGCAGCTTTACAGGTGAGGGAGGGGAGGGGAGGGAGGGGGGAGGGGAGGGAGGAGAGGGGGAGGGAGGGGGGAGGGAGGGAGGGGGAGGAGAGGAGAGGGAGGATAGGGAGGGGGGGGGGAGGAGGTGAGGGAGGGAGGGAGGGAGGAGAGGGAGGGAAGGGGGAGGGAGGGAGGGAGGGGGGGGGGGAGAGGGGGAGGGGGGGGGCGTCTTCCAGAAGGGTAAGACGGGAGGGAGAGAGGATTGTGAAGGGTCAGAAGAGTGGCAGTCTGAGGTATGTGAAAGAGAGAAGTAGCACAGGAAGAAGCAAAGAGAGTAAAGCAGAAGGATTCAAAGAGCGAGAGAGAGAGAGAGAGAGAGAGAGAGAGAGAGAGAGAGAGAGAGAAGGGAGTGGGGGCCAGGGAAAAAGGTTATAAAGGAAGGAGTAGTGAAAAGGAGAGGGAGAAATAGAGGGATGGTGGCTGTGAGGAAGGGGGATACAGGATACAAGTGGTCCTTTGTGTGTGCCGGCCAGAGGCTTGCTGCGTCCACATCCGCCAGTCTGTCTGAGAGTAATACGTAGTACCAGTCTGTCTGAGAGTAATACATAGTGCCAGTCTGTCTGAGAGTAATACATAGTGCCAGTCTGTCTGAGAGTAATACATAGTACCAGTCTGTCTGAGAGTAATACATAGTGCCAGTCTGTCTGAGAGTAATACGTAGTACCAGTCTGTCTGAGAGTAATACATAGTACCAGTCTGTCTGAGAGTAATACATAGTGCCACCTGGCTGCCAGAGGAGGAGGCAGACTCTCCCAGCGTCTCCTCTCTCCTCCTCAGCAGACTGAGACACTGCTGCTCTGTGGAGACCGACTGAGAGAGATGCCAGAATAGTTCCCAGCTGTAGGCTGCCCTGATAGCCTCAAGATGTGTGGATGTGGGGGTTTAAGGCACAGTGCTTATGGACATCTTATGGTTTTGTTCTGATTCTTATATGGTACATTTGAAGATGTTCTGACTGTGTATGCACGAGCGGTCTTTCAAATGCTTTTCTGTGCATTGGTGGTGCAGCTGGGGCCAAATGTTCTTTGTTTCCTGCATGTGGTTCAGTGTGTTTGTTTTGTGTGTGAGATTCAGCCACATGTTGTTAGTGAGGGTGTGAGTGTAAACTTGCCCTTATGGTCTTTCAGCAGACAGGAGGTGAACAGCAGGGGGTCTAGGGGGATTGTGTGTGTGTTGCTGAGGAGGGACACCTCTATCTATTTATGAAGTGTGAGTGCAGCAAACCTATCATTTACCAAGTCCTATTTAGTGAAACACTGAAGCCTAGTTTGAAATAACACTGTGTGTGTTTACTTACATGTTCACTTCCGCTAACCCCCACCCACTTGGCACCTTGCAGGAGACTCTAGTGAACTTGACGAGCACCCCTACCCCCCGCGCGAGAACGCCCCTTCCTACGGTGTGAACAACACCTCATCGTCAACCACGGACAGCACTCAGCAGACACACACACACCTCAGCCATCCTCCCCCAGAGGACCCCCTGGGCCCTCTGCCCGACAACTGGGAGATGGCGTACACGGAGAACGGAGAGGTCTACTTCATAGAGTACGTACGCCCTGTCACACACAGGCACCACACAGGCTGTAAAGGTGGTGGCAAAGGGATGTTTGGGTTTGGGTTTTTTATAGGCTGTCTTTAAAAAAACCACAACAACTTCCTGTTGACTGTGTTTTTCCCCAGCCACAACACGAAGACCACATCCTGGATTGACCCTCGGTGCCTGGACAAGCCGCAGAAGCCCCTGGAAGAATGTGAAGACGATGGTACGGCCTCACTGTGTGTGTGTGTCTTTCTGTCGACATCTCTCCGTAATTACATAGGTGTACAGCTATTAACAGCAACATGTTCTGGTATCCTTCTGATATACAGTATGTCATCTAAATGCAAGCCTGCCGTTCCCCCGCTGGCCCATAGATGGCAGTGTTGAGCCGTGGCAGCACCGTGCGAGGACCATAACTCTTGTCTTGTGCGCTCATGCTGCCGCTCGTCTGAGCAAGCCGCCCCAGAGCCACAGGGGCTGACTGGATTATTCGCATCATCTAGCATAAATAAATAATGCTCCCTTGTCCTACAGAGGGGCACACGTCTGCCCACGCAACAACACACCCTGATCATCTGCCTCCTCTCTGCCTCACCCCTGACACGCACGCCCACGCCCTCACACACATGCCGTGTGTGTGTGTGTGTGTGTGCCGCTCCTCAGACAGATCATGTTCTGTTTGGTTTTCCATATAAAGTTGTGTTTAAGGGCTTGTGTACGAAAGAGATTGCTTATTGCTAAATTACATTTTTGTGATATTAATTACATGTTGGTTTCAAGCCTGTCTCTTCCACGTCTATATTCGATAGTGTAATTTATGTCTCTATCATGATGGTTGGAGTAGCTCATTTGTAGTCATTAGTACTTATTGATTTGTGTTTTAAAGGTTTCTCTTTAGGGCTTAAATGTATAAGGAAACTGTGAACAGTGCCACCAAGTGGCTCTTTAAGAAACTTCATCTGTTAGCCCTTTAGGATGTCATTCTGTAGTCTATTCCGTAAGAAGAAGTCAAATCAACAAGAAGATTGTTGATTTCCAATGGATGTTAACATCATAGTTCATATATATCTATACATTGATGTTGTGAGAACGTTCTTTAGGCTTCATATTAACCCTATCTGTTTCTCTCCCTCCCTCCCCTCCCTCCCTCCCTCCCTCCCTCCCTCCCTCTCCTCCCTCCCTCCCTCCCTCCCTGCTGACGGACCGCGAGCAGAAGGGGTGCACACAGAGGAGCTGGACAATGAGCTAGGTAGGCCTCTCTTTCACTCCTCAACTGATCTGTCCATCCATGCATCCATCCTCGGGTTCCGTCATGCTAGCAGGCTTCCTGCTTGTGGCTTGTGGACGCCTAATAGTGAGCACATCCCTCTGGCTTGATATGTGGTGAGGTGTTTCTTAGATGTGTTTTCTGTCTTCAGAGGTGGATAGGACAGAAGGACGGAGGTGTCTGTAGACGCTAGTGACAGAGTCAATACACTTCCACACGGTCTGACATGTGGCTTATGATGGAGCTAATGATGGGTTACTAATGGGCCTGTCTGTCAGCTGGACCTCTCTGGTTCCAGCCTCATCACAGGCGGGCGGTCACTGGGGCCGCCCGAGCCCACCTTCACACAGAGCAAAGAAAGACGTCTCATCTTATTTCCTGCCCGGGTTCCTGTCCCTGATTGGATTTCTGCCTCGTCCCGTTTAATCATCCCTACGCTTGGACATTTGAAGTGTATTCAAACAGTGACAGGGTCACATCCGAATGAGCTGTTCTCAGATCAGCCTTCAGCCTCGGAGCCAAGCTCTGTGTCGTACACTGCAGACGAGCACAGCCCCCGTCCGTAAGACAGCTCTGATTGGATGAACACAGTCAATAACCATCGATCGCAGAAATCCAATATACAGAGAAAAACGCAGTTACTTCACTTCTCCCTGAGAAGGGGAAGGTGCACACACACACACACACACACACACACACACACACACACACACACACACACACACACACACACTGCAGCCCCGCCTTGCTCAAGAGAAATCAAACCCAGCCCACCATGAGAGTGACAGACACGGAATGAGATGCAAAGAGTTTAATAGGCAATTTGTCCCCCCTAGTCCCTCTTGAGGTTGGAGTGTGTGGCAGAAGGGGTGGGGGGGGGGGGCAACCCTTTCTGATAAGCATCAGATCCATCCCTCAGCAGGCACTCACAGGTCAGACATGCAGTGACGTCTCCAGGGCCCACAAGCAGTCGCGTTGGCACCGGTGCCCCCTCAGGAGCAGAGCCACTATCGTGTGAGATCAAGTGGGTGATTAGAATCGACACGGCGCTGAGGTGAAGGCTCTCTGTTCAATGTTCCCCTTCAGTGCCTCTGACTCCGAGCTGCCTCTGGATAGTCTGCTGTCAGAAGTCACATGTTGGGACTCTGCACTCATTCGAAACAGGTTGGACTTTCTAGGAGTGTAAGGACGGTCTGCTCCCCAGGATGGAGGTGGAGATTTGATGTGTACAGTACAGTTGCGTACTGCAGTGGCCTGTAGGCGCCATGTTTGAAGCCCATGACAGGGCTCCGACGATCCTGCATCAGCAGAGGCTGTGAGCTATGAGTGTGTGTGTGTGTGTGTGTGTGCCTTTTTCAAACCGCAGTGCCAGGTGTGGCTCAGGTGGAGCTTGTACGATCGAATCCCACCCTTGTGCCATATCATCCCCCTTAACCTGTGCTTCCCCTCTCCGTCGGGGCTGGGGGTGTTGTCGTTTACGGTCCCAGGCGGGTCCTGTCTGCAGTCTGGTTATCTGATGTGTGAAGTGTCAGCTGTGTGGTGGACAGCAGAGCCAGACAGCCTGTGTTGGGGCACTCCCACACATCTGAGGGGTGACAGGCAGCCAGTCAGAGCCAGACAGCCTGTGTTGGGGCACTCCCACACATCTGAGGGGTGACAGGCAGCCAGTCTGAGCCAGACAGCCTGTGTTGGGGCACTCCCACACATCTGAGGGGTGACAGGCAGCCAGTCTGAGCCAGACAGCCTGTGTTGGGGCACTCCCACACATCTGAGGGGTGACAGGCAGCCAGTCTGAGGCAGACAGCCTGTGTTGGGGCACTCCCACACATCTGAGGGGTGACAGGCAGCCAGTCAGAGCCAGACAGCCTGTGTTGGGGCACTCCAGCCAGCCAGCTCACCGTCCGGACGGGGACTAACTAGAAGCAGTGTCTCCAACAGCTCTGCTCTCTCTCCTCTCCTGCAGAACTGCCGACAGGCTGGGAGAAGATAGAAGATCCAGTCTACGGGGTCTACTATGTTGAGTAAGTGACATGTGTACACACACACACATGTTCTAACGCATGCCTCATATCCATCTTGATCTTACTGTAGTGTTGTGACACTGGAAACAGCATTAAATAATGCACGTGCCTCACGTTGTTTATGGCCCTGAACATTTTGGGAAATGTAGGCCATTTTATTTGTGTCATTATCATCTGGAAAAATGCAGTTTGTCTGCTCTTGTGGGAGCCCCCTGGATCCCCACAAAAACATGAATACATTCATATGTTTTGATGGGGTTCAAAGCAATACCTTGGAGGCAGAAGCCATGCTTTTTTTTGTGTCTTTGAGATATTTTGCAATATACAGTATATATTATTCACTTTATTCGCGTTTACTGCGTCATCTCGCAGCAAGTCTGCACACCGTTTGAAGTGTTGTTTGTGTGTGGAGGGGTGATTAGTCCACCCTCCTGGGCTGCCCTGTGGCAGTTAGTCTGCAGGTCAGCTGGAGGCTGCTGGTCAGCCTCTCTCTGGACTCCCTGGAGCAGCTCAACAGCTCCACAGCCTGCACACAGCTAATTCATCAGCGCTTATCTCCATCTCCCGCTCCGCTCCCTTCCTCTGACTCCTCTTCTATCTCGTGTCCCATCTCTCCCTTATTATTCACTCCTCCTTCCCTCTCTTATCAACCCCCATCACCCCCCTTGTCCATGACCTCTGTTGACCCACTCCACTTCCTGCTTCTCTACTTTTCACCTCCATTCTCTGTTTCACTTTTCCTCCACCCCTTCCCTCCCCCCCCCCCCCCCCCCCCCACTCCTTTTGCTCATTCCAATGCACGTGCTCTTCCCTCCGGCCGCCCCCCTCCCCCGGCCTCCTCTCCCCCCCTCCCCCGGCCTCCTCGCCCCCCCAGTCACATCAACAGGAAGACCCAGTATGAGAACCCGGTCCTGGAGGCCAAGCGCAGGAAGCAGCTGGAGCAGCAGCCACCAGAAGGTGAGCGCTACATCCGAGGTTCGTCTTCAGCCCTCCTCACGGGCGTCACTTCCTTTCTTTATCTCCACGCCTGCCTGCCTGCCTGCCTGCCTGCCTGTCTGTCTGTCTGCCTGCCTGCCTGCCTGTCTGTCTCTTTGTCTGCCTGTCTGTGTGGTTTGTCTGTCTCTTTGTCTGCCTGTCTGTGTGGTTTGTCTGTCTCTTTGTCTGCCTGTCTGTGTGGTCTGTCTGCCTTCCTAGTGTCTATGTGTCTGTCTGTCTGTCTCTGTCTCTTTGTCTGTCTCTTTGTCTGCCTGTCTCTTTGTCTGCCTGTCTGCCTGTCTCTTTGTCTGCCTGTCTCTTTGTCTGCCTGTCTGCCTGTCTGCCTGTCTCTTTGTCTGCCTGTCTGCCTGTCTCTTTGTCTGCCTGTCTGCCTGTCTGTCTGTATATGTCTGAATGTCAGCCTGCCTGTCTGTGTGTCTATATCCTCTACTGCTACTGCTGCTGTTTATAATTTGCTACCAATATACCATAAAGGCATAACTATGATTTACATTTAATGTCTTTAGTTGCCTTTTTGAGTTTATTTAAGTTATCAGTGTTGCTTCAAATAATTTGTAAAGCTAACTTAAATGATTACAGAGAGGTGAGCAGGTAAGTTGGTACCGTATTTGTTATTTAACCTCTCTCTATCCAGAGTAGATGTGTCCATTTAGATGTGGTGAGATAGTCAAGGTTGTAGGTGATACATTCTCCAGCTTTAGACCACATTATTACTCCTAGTTAGCTCCAGGTTACAGGGGGTCTCTTTAATGTGCAGGTGTTGTGGATGCAGGTCGCCCCTCCAGGGCCCCTCTCCACCGGCCCCTGTTCTGCCAGCTCAGCTAGACGTGTTGCAGAGTTGATTACTTGCTGACTTTTCCTCCGTAAAGTTCAATATCTCCTGAAACTCGATATCTGTTCCGACTTTTTACTCCACCATTGATTTTTTATCTTGGTGATGAGAATATTAATGAAGATTGCAGCTCTGATATACACCATGATGGTGACTTTTGATTAAACCGATCCGGCTTCCACTGTGGATCAGGCTGCTGCTGCAGTTTCACGGCGACCCATGGTAAAGCAGTGGGGCAAGGTGCGACTGTGTGCTGTATAGACACCGTAAACAGGAAGTATGCTCCTTGCTGTTCCAGAATGGATAGAGGACTCCAGCTTGGCAGGGGCCCCTCTGGCCAGCTACGCCACCAACCACCAGGAGACGTACAGAGAACCGCAGACAGGACCCCCGCTGCCACCCTCCGCAGGACCCAAACGTAAGACCTCCCTCCAGCTCTCAGAACAGAGAAGCCCACACACCAAACACAAACATGAAACGTACAGAGAGAAATTGATATTCTCGGTTTTCCCCTGCTGACGGGTCTGCACATAACAGAATCCTACGAGCAGCTTGTCTAATTATCTCTCCATAGATGTATTCTGATAAAACCCAGCAAATTTACCTCTTCATGTCTACTCCTTCTGTCTTCCCACGCTCTCTCTCTCTCTCTCTCTCTCTCTGTCTCTCTCTCTCTCTCTCTCTCTCTCTGTCTCTCTCTGTCTCTCTCTCTCTCCCCCCCTCTGTCTCTCTCTCTCTCTCTCCCACCCTGTCCTTGGGAGCTCCATCCTCTCTCTCTCCTGTATGTCTTGTTCCTCGCCCCTCACATTCAGGTGCAGAACTATCACAATGCCCTGCCTTCAGTGCTTGCTGAACTCCAATTCAATGACGCAGACACACATACACAACAGATAGAACCTTTTCTCAGACACAAGGACAATAGCTGACTCCAAGGGGACTGCATATTTCATTCTATGCACACACTGTATTACTGTAGCTGAAGAGTTGCCAAGTAACTGCACTGTCCTCCCTTGTCACCTAGCCTGTCTGAATATCCCCTGTTTCATTCCATTCTGCTCGTGTGCATTCACTCCTGTCCGTCTCCTGTCCTCCTCAGCTAAGTGTCTCTCCCTCCACCCTCAAATGCTGTCTCTCTGTCTCTGTCATTATCTTCCACTTCTGTTCATAGGCTTTTATCATCTACCTATGCCACTCAAACATCTCGCCATGTCCTCTGTATGCTCAACTCTGTCTTCTGTCAACCTCTCTCTTCTAGAAGTAACCAAACAGAGGAGGGAGGGAGGGAGGGAAGAGAGGGAGGGGAGGGAGGGAGGGAGGGAGGAGAGGGAGGAGAGGGAAGAGAGGGAGGAGAGGGAGGGGAGGGAGGGAGGGAAGAGAGGGAAGGGAGGGAGGCGAGGGAGAGGGAGAGGGGAGGGGAGGATGTTGGGTTTGGATTTAGACGGCAGACTCCAGTGTGTCGTGTGCGCCCTAAGCTTGCTGCATCTCTCAACCTGTCTAGAGAGATGGAGCTGTGTGAGTGACAGGGAGGTGTTCTGCACTGCCTTCAGAGCTGCCTTCAGTGCTGCCTTCAGAGCTGCGTTCAGAGCTGCTCTGGTCCTCTCACTGGGGCAGGATCACACAAGGGGGTTGTATAAGCTTAGGAACATCTGTTACCAAATCTAGGAAAAACACACACAACACGAAACCTCCACACTCTCCTGCAGAATAATCTGTTCGGAGAGAGGAATAACAACAATTCTGCATCTCCTCCTATATGCTGACTTTTGCAACCCAGCAGTGCAGCTCTCTGATGGGCTAGCATGCTCAGGCAGCCCCCTCTTTCACTGGGAGGGGTGGGTGGAATGGGGGTTTACCCTTGGGATTACACAGGCTGGCCCTCTCCTTCTTGGACTCCCCCTCAAACTAATGAATCTGTCACTCATAATCAGTCAGCTGTAATCTGCATAGCACACCGTAACGCTCACTGAGTGAGTTCTCACTGACAAGACAGCTAACACACATCAAAGTTGTCCCGTTCGTTTAAGCTGACACCGTCCACTGCATTTGCACACACTGTACCTGTGGAGGAATGAGGTTTCGATTTTTTGAAATATCACTTTCAGTGTGGTTATCTCCGTGTGTGTGTTCTCCAGGAGGGAAGCCGTTCTTCACGCGGAACCCGGCGGAGCTGAATGGAACCTTCATCAACACCAGGCTGAAGAAGAGCCGCCGGGGGTTCGGCTTCACCGTCGTCGGGGGCGACGAGCCCGACGAGTTCCTGCAGATCAAGAGTCTGGTTCTGGACGGACCCGCCGCCCTGGACGGCAAGATGGAGACAGGTAGGCACCGCCGGCTGCTCTGAGGGAGACGCCCTGACCTCCGACCTCTCACCGCGGGCTGGCCTGAACGCCCTCTGTTGTCTCGTGCAGGCGACGTCATCGTGAGCGTCAACGACACGTGTGTGCTGGGCTACACCCACGCTCAGGTGGTGAAGATCTTCCAGACCATCCAGATCGGCTCCATGGTCAACCTGGAGCTCTGTCGGGGCTACCCGCTGCCCTTCGACCCCGACGACCCCAACACCAGCCTGGTCACCTCCGTGGCCATCCTGGACAAGGAGCCCATCATCGTCAACGGCCAGGAGAGCTACGACTCGCCCTCCAGCCACGGCAGCCAGAGCGCCCTCGGCGGGCCGGTTAACGGCATGAGGGACCCCCGCCCCCACAGCCCCTCGGGTGACGCGTCGTCCAACGGCTCCCATGGTTACCCCAGCGACGTGGTGAGCATGGCCTCCTCCATCGCCACCCAGCCAGAGCTCATCACCGTGCACATGGAGAAGGGAGACAAGGGCTTCGGCTTCACCATAGCAGACAGTCCCGGGGGCGGGGGCCAGCGGGTGAAGCAGATAGTGGACTACCCCCGCTGCCGGGGCCTGAAGGAGGGGGACATTATCGTGGAGGTCAACAAGAGGAACGTCCAGAGCATGAGCCACAACCAGGTGGTGGATCTACTCAGCAAGTGTCCCCGAGGAAGTGAGGTCACTATGCTGGTGCAGAGAGGTGGGTGGAGCCAGGTCACTATGATGGTGCAAAGAGGGGGGGGGGGGGGAGTCAGGTGACTGCTGGTGAAGAGAGGCGGGCGGGGTGAGGTGGGGTGGGTGAAGCAGGTCACTATGCTGGTGGGGTGAGGGGGGGTGGGTGAAGCAGGTCACTATGCTGGTGGGGTGAGGGGGGGTGGGTGAAGCAGGTCACTATGCTGGTGAAGAGAGGCGGGTGAGGTGTCACATGAAGTCCTTTCACAGATAGATTAATATGGATGATGCATTCACTCAAGCAGAGAGCTGAGAGGATGTGCAAATGGGGAGGGTGTGAGAGGGAGGAAAGGAGGGAGGGGATGAGCGAGCGAGGACGCAAGTGAGTGATGGAGTGAGAGAGGGTTGAGGTGAGTGGCTGAATATGCAAGTAAGTGTTTAAAAGGATATTTAAAAGACTGAAAGAGCAAGTGACTGAAAGAGGGATTGGGCGACAGTACTATAGACTCCAGAAATGTGAGAGTGCAAAGTGCTGAGAGGTTTCAGCCTGAGACAGTAGCAGAGAGACAACAGGGAGCAGAAGAAGGAAGAGAGAGAGAGAGAGAGAGGGGGGGGAGAGAGAGGGGGAGAGAGAGAGAGAGGGGGGGGAGAGAGAGAGAGAGAGAGAGGGGGGAGAGAGAGAGAGAGAGAGAGAGGAGGTAGAGAGAGAGGGGGGGGGGAGAGAGAGAGAGGGGGGAGAGAGAGAGGAGGGAGAGAGAGAGAGAGGGGGGAGAGAGCGAAGGCGGGGGAATGAAAGAGCACAGAGAGAGCGAGCTGATACAAAAGAGACAGAAAGACACAGTCTGGAGAGAGAAAGACTTGGGTGTAGATTGTTCCAGGTCAGAGAGTCTGATGAACATGGACTTCTGCGGATGCTGCTGTGTTTCTGTCACTCACGTCTGTCGCTCAGTGGTTCTGGCTCTGAGTCTGCATGGACAGAGAGCACCTCGGGCAGGACAGGAATACCTCCCACCCTGGAATGTATGTGGACATGTGTTCCGAGTGTCTTTAAGACTGAGCGGGCTGTGCTGAGTCTGGGGCAAAGCCTTTGACAAGCTTGATGATTGGAACATTCCGCCTCACAAAAGAGTTTGATGGGAAAGAGCACGAAGGGACAAAAATGATTGAATTTGGACTTTTCTCTATCAAATCCCTCCATGAATTGACTCAAAATCCCCAAAGCCCCCTAGACCTTGGTGATAGGAGTAATTGGGCTGTTTTCTGGAGCTGACGTTGGTCTTATTAATTTGAGGGCCTGAAAGCCTGTTATCTTTGCTGTAGCGCTAAGAACACACAAAGCAAATTGGGTGAGCGGAGAACCCTCCTCTCTCCTCCTCTTTCTTCTCCTTTCATCCCCCCTGTCCTCTCCTTTATTAACACTATCCCTCTGGTGGGCTAGTTTACACATCACCATAAAACACAATGACCCATAACTCTCCACTTTATGGATTGTCAATAGAACAAATGTGTGTTAATCTGTGGTGTTGGTGGTGCGCTTGACTTCACTCCGAGCTGCTTCAAGGTGTTTCAAGGTGCCAGGGCTTGGCTGATCTACATTGTGTCATGGGTGTCATATTTGACACCTCAGTTAAGAAATGTGAGTGTGGTTTATGTGTGGCTTGCCTCCGTGAGGACATGTCTGCAATAAAAGACTTGGCGAACCATGCATGCGCCCATCATGTTGAGCCCAAGTCTTGCTGAACGGATTCACATTCAGACAAGAACCATGCTGTCACAGCTTTCTTCTGGGGTGTGTTTAAACACACAGACACACACCGGCACACTAACACACACTAACACACACACACACACACACACGCATGGATAGCACACAGGAACCATCCTGTTGTGAGCAGGATACCGTTGTCTTAATTATTCTGTCTCTCTTCTCTGCTTCTCTTCTCTGTTCACTGTCCTCCTCTCTGCCTCGTATGTTATCTGAGCCTAATTGGGTTGCTCGCTCACTCTCTCTCGCTCTCCTTTTCTCCTGCTACTTCTCTTAGTCTGTCTCTTTCCCTGTCTCTCTCTGTATCTCTCTCCAGTTAACAGCCTGTGCACATCACCAATTAGAGTCTTACTGGGGCTCCCTGGCCAGGGCTGTAATTGGTCAAACCTGCACCATCCGCCTCCCCCATCTCGCTGCGTGTAGCAACACCCCTCCCCCTACACATATGGTCCAATCCCAGGGGAGCACATCCACAGTTCATTACGGCCTGTGGATTCACCAGAACCCCCCCCCCCCCCCCCCTTCTGGAAAACACCGCTGGTGAGCTCACTGGCTCCCCGCTCAAACGTAGATCTCTCTATCACCTGATCCCAGCGACCACGATGTAGTCTCAACCCTCTCTGAGCATTGTTGGAGACTATGTCTCCTCTTTCAGTGTTTAAGCCAATCACTGTTGTTCTATTATGATTTTATTATGATCACACATGTCCCCATAGGGAGGGGATGGTGATTAATGGCTTCAATCATGGCAGCCTTTCATGAATTACCCAATGCATTTGTCTAATTATGCAGCCCTATGGTGTAGTTTCCCCCGCTGTCCTTCACATGACTCCGCCCCCCTCTGACGTCATTCGTTTTGGTCCCAAAAAAGCTCCCTGGGCATCCCTCCAACTTCCCCTCTCCGCTCGTTTGAACGGGTGAAAATGTCAGCGGTGCACAGAGACCTGAGGCGCCCTGCACGCAGCTGTTGCCCTTCTCTCATCATTAAAGAGCAGGAAGAATGGGGTGAATACCTGCGCACCAGCTCTCAGGAAGCCCTGCAGCCTCCATCATCAGTCGCCCATTGAAATTCCCGCCCATTCACCTCAGCAGGAATCCGAGCTGCGTTCAGCAAATCAGTGTCAGTCTGTTCACCTGTGTGCCGAGCCAGGCAGGTGGGAGAGGGAATGGCCCACTGCTGGAGACGTGCTGATAGCCACTTCCTAAACCAGTCGGCCCGGAATAGCCGCAGTGTTTTCTAGGAGAAGAGGGAGGGAGCGTTGGAGGGAGGGGGCGAGGGGGGGAGGAGGCGAGGGGGGGAGGAAAAGAGGGATGTCAGAGGATCAGACGTGGATGATGAAAGAGGGGTGCAGAAACCCTTCTCCTTCTGAGTCATCAATCACTGGTCACCCCAGCGCTCCCAGTAGAGATGAGCCTTCACACTCTTCATTTCCCCCCGGAGAGAGGGCTGGAAGTTCCACTCCTCCCCTATGGCTTGGAAAGAACGGATGGACCTTCACAGTGCGTGTCCACTACAGCGGAGCGGGCGGCGCGGGGCGGCGGCTTCCAATTCATTTTCAGTGAAACCGGGCGTTGACGCTCGCGTAGGGCATTGTGGGAAGACGAGCGGAGCGTTGCGAGTTGAAATTTCTCAACTTTGTGTAAATGAGGAGCGTTAAACGCTAGCGTTGGCCAATCGGATTGGTTTCTTGTTTCTTGTAACGTAGCAACCGTTGGTCATGGTAAACATTTCTAGGTTTCAGTTTCAAGATGGAGGAGAAACTTGTAGTGTGTGGCTGCACACCCAGTCCTGTTCAGAACAACGTTATGTAATGTGACGAGCCTGAATTTAAAGATTACAATCAAATAATAATACATGGTGGTCCTGAACGGCAGGTCATTGAGAGGACACGCTCCCCAGACACCTTATCACCGGCTCTAGACACTAAAAACGCTGCTTAGCAAATGCTCCCTGTCAAAAACCCATATTATATGACCCCATATTACTACCCTTAAAGGAGAGACACACACACACACACACACACACACACCACACACCACACCACACACCACACCACACACACACCACACACCCGGAGAAAGATAAACGACAAAGATGGCCCAGGCCGTCAAAAGAGCCATTGATTTAATGTTAGGAGAGGAGGATGCTGGTTATTTTTGCACACTTTGCATTTCATTGTGCTGACTTGACAGTCGCCAGGGATAAGGAACGGCATTGCAGAGAACTGGAGAGAAAAGCAATGATCACTGAGGATTGTGCCCAGCTGGTGGTGGGCGAGGCCAAAAGCCACGGCCGTGTTCCTGGACCTGGACTATATGTGTGGGAGTCAAGTCCTTAACAAGGGCAAAGTGTGCCCTCCCCACCCCACCCACACCTTCATGGCTAGGGGGGGCGAGTCGTAAATCTCAGTCATCTCGCCTTCCTTTGTTTCCATGACAATGCTCTGCAGCACTCTGCAGTGGGGTTTTCCTCTGACGGTCTGTGGCGCGTGCATGTGTGTCACATGACGTCTGTACGCTCCTATGTAATCTCCCATCAGCCTTCAGGAGGTTTTCTCTCAGAGCGCCACAAGGGACAAAGCTTGAAGAGAGACGCATTCATGTTCATGTCTCATCTGTGCTAGATGCTAAAGCGTCTTCTGAGGCGCGGGGGGGATGAGAGGGGACGTCTGGGGCTCAGGTGGCTCCTGGCTTTGGTCTGGTGCTCACGTGTCCATCAAGGCCAAGGTTGTCTGCGTCTTTGCCTGGTCACCTTTGCTATCTCATAAGATCAGCAAGCACCTCTGTCAATTCTGATTACAGTCTGAAGGCACACACACACACACACACAAGAAGGGAAGTGAAGCGGTGCATCTTGAACACGCCGGTCACGTCCAGCCCATTTGTGCACGGATGACATGTGACTCAATCCACACTGTACATAATGGAACAGCCTGGGTCGGCAACGGTTGCCAGGACACCGTCTGTCTGTACCCTGTTGCTGTCGCGTTGGTGACAGATGGGCCTGCCTGTCAGGGGCCATTGCTCAAAGACAAGATCCATGTGTGTCAGGGGAAGGGGGTGGGGGGGGGGCTTCCTAGCCGTACAGAACATCATCATCATCATCATCGTCTGCCCGGTAATGGCCTGCGTTTAGCCACTGCTGCGTCCACAGGGCGTCTGACTGGTAAGCTCCACTAGGGGCAGTGTTGCAGAGGTTAGAGCCTCACACTCAAGGATACCCGTCTGTTTAGCTCCCTGGACCGTGTTCAACCAAACACTGATTCAAACAGGGAAGTGACAAGCAGTACTCGGAATTTATCGAGTTATGTGAAGGATTTTCTTTTTTTAAGCCACCTCAGCTAAGTAGAAAAAGTATGACACGGTCAGTGGAGGTTTAGCTGGAGCCAGCTTGTTCTCTCCCTCCTCTCTCACCTGTAGAGGCAGGCTGCCTCAACTGTCGACTGTGTCGGCAGCCTCTGTCTACTGTACCCTGTACCAGAACAGGAGAGCTGTGGGTGTTTCTACTGTACCCTGTACCAGAACAGGAGAGCTTTGGGTGTTTCTACTGTACCCTGTACCAGAACAGGAGAGCTGTGGGTGTTTCTACTGTACCCTGTACCAGAACAGGAGAGCTTTGGGTGTTTCTACTGTACCCTGTACCAGAACAGGAGAGCTGTGGGTGTTTCTACTGTACCCTGTACCAGAACAGGAGAGCTGTGGGTGTTTCTACTGTACCCTGTACCAGAACAGGAGAGCTGTGGGTGTTTCTACTGTACCCTGTACCAGAACAGGAGAGCTGTGGGTGTTTCTACTGTACCCTGTACCAGAACAGGAGAGCTGTGGGTGTTTCTACTGTACCCTGTACCAGAACAGGAGAGCTGTGGGTGTTTCTACTGTACCCTGTACCAGAACAGGAGAGCTGTGGGTGTGGGTCTGAGGTACAGGAACAGACCGCTCTAGTGAACACTATCTGAAGAGGTCTGAGGCCAGCATAGAGGAGTGAGGAGAGGCGACGAGGCAGATTAGACATGCAACACACAGCAGGATAATCTAACATGGACAAATGCTCTGTCCCACTGACTGAAGAATAAGGGGGTCAGATAGGGGGACCGGGGGGGGGGGGGGGGCGATGTCGGTGAGTGATGAATGATGGAGAGGAGAAGAGGAGGGAGGGGTTGGGGAAGGGAGGAGAGGATGAAGAGGTGTCTTTGGTTAGCATCAGATGTGCCTCCGCTCCCCACAGCGCTCATCCACCTTCCCTGAGGAGATTGGCACACTTGCCTCTTTGTCCAAAACTCCCCTAGTCTCACACTATAAGTCTAGCAGTATGTGGGCTACATCTGTTACCCAGATTAATCTTTACGGCCCCTACTTCTAATTCCATATCTTGTGGCCTCATGACACATGTGCACGCACGCACACCACAACCCAGTGTGTAGCGCGGGTGAGTCGTCGGGGGAGCTTGTGTTGTGAGGATATCTAGACTATATTTATCCTCCAGTCCTCTTGTGTTTGAGTGACGGTTGGAGGCGATGTTGATCTTGTGGGTTGGATCGTTCCTGGTGGGCCGCTATTCACGTGTGATTGGATCCTTTGCGGGGGGGGGGGGCGGGGGGGCTGCCTGGTGACGAGCGGGAGGAGCGCGTGCACGGGCGCACTGCTGGGGGGTTTAATCCCGTACGTGCGTGGTGATGTGCTCGCGTCTGTGCGTGCGTGTCCCAGTGTGTGGGGGTGGGGAGGTGGGGGTGGGGAGGTGGGGGGTGGGAGGTTGAGCAGCGCTGGGCTCAGAGCGGGGGGAGGTGGGGGGAGGGGTGGGGTGGGAGGGGGAGCGGCGCTGGGCTCAGAGCGGGGGAGGGGGAGGGGGGAACGGAGAGAGGCGGGGAGGGAGAGAGGGAGAGAGAAAAGCGAGGGCGCGAGAGAGAGCGAGAGGAGATGCGAGGACTGCCTCTAGATGCCGGAGCCTTCCACAGTGGAGCGCCGTGCGGAGCGGACGCAGGAAGATGGTCTCAGTAAGAGGGGAACTGACGGTTGCCTATAATTTAATGTTCAGTATCTTGGACTCCTTCTCCATGGGTAATATAGCAGGAGTTAGATAAGACATGCCTCTCTCTTTCTCTGTCTCTCTCTCTCTCGTTGTCCTTCATGTTATTTTTCTTCACAACCTCACAGGCTTTTCTCTCTCTCACACACATACACACACACACACAGCAGCAGTAGGATAGTCAGGGTGTAGGGAGCACAGAGCTAGCCCTTGGGTCTGGCCCCTCTCCTCCGCTGCACCAGCCGTCCCAGCCGTGGGGCTAATGCAGATAGATTGCGCTGCCCCCCTTTTCAGTGCCGCGCGCGAGAGCGTGGCTCTGTGAGCGGAGGAGCGAGGCAGAGGAAGAGAGGGGAGGCAGTCAAGTCAAGCGCAGACGAGCGCCGACGCGCTACGCTGACGCCCGCTCCTCTCCGAGTCCCCGGCTCTCTCTCTCTCTCCCCCCGTGAAGTGACGTGGAATCTTGACTTGTTTCAGTAACACTCTTCTTTTTTTTTTCCTCCTCTTTTTCTTTGTTCTTCCTTTCTCTCTGACCAGGGGTGGTTCCTGCAAAGAAGAGCCCAAAACTGGTAAGTCATCAATGCTCTTTCTTTCCACGCCTCCTCCACCATTCCCCTCTCCCTGTCGGTTAGTGCTCGAGCCTGTGTGCTGAGCTGCAGAGAAGGGAGGCTGATGTTGGGGCCGGGAAGGAGGCTCGAGGCTGTTGTATGGGAAGGGATGGAGGGAGGGAGGGAGGGATGGAGGGGGTGTCAGCTCCACCAGAGCTCCCCGCTGTGCAGGGGCTGGATCCGGGGCTTTGATGCACCGTAAGCTGCCTGCTAATAGGACTCTGCTCCCTGATCTGGTTGATTGTGACAAGGTGGGACGTGAATGCTTGAGCAGGGAGCCCCTGTCCCCCCCTGCTCTCCCCGAGGGGGGCTACGATGTTCAACTGTTCTGACGCTTGTTTTCCAGGACGATGACGATGACGAGCGTTATCGTTTCGATGACGAGCGCTCTCTCTATGAGGACGAGGAGCGCTTTCAGTTTGATGATGAAAGCGATTCCGATGATAACTCTGTGGATTTTGAGCTCCGTCCTAGCCAGTATAATGGCATGGTAGGTGACTGTTCGGTCTGGTATGAAGGCTTTCAGCAGGGGAGCTAGGTGGCCTTCAGGTTGCTAACGGGGCTTCAGGCTGGTGGCAGGCTCATTGGCTGGATAATGCTGAGGGAGATAAGGCTGTGGAGGTAAATCATGTCTGCTGCTAACACAGGTGGTGGGTTGCAATGCTATGTAGGACACTGATGATCATTCTGTAACTTGGTAGCTTGTGATAATGCTGTAACTTGGTAGCTTGTTATGATGCTGTGCAGGTTTACCAGTAGATAATGGTGTCCTGACTCATATTAACAGGGTTAAAAGGCTATGCTGGAATATGATGGTGGTGGGTTGATGGGATGGCCTCTCTCTGGTGATGGGATGTTTCTGATGTAGTAGAGCAGCACCTGGCTTCCTCCTCCTCTCAGAAGCTTCTCTGTTCCCAACAAGCCACCTTAAAGTCCCTCAGGCACTGAGGCGATGAGGGGAGGTCAGGTGTTCTGTTGAAGAACCACTCAAATATCAGGGCAGTTGGAGTTAGACAATACCTGACTGTGTAGTTTCCAGTCAGGGGTCAAGTCATGGAGTCTTCTAGTCTGACAGGGAGGAAAGAGGCCTCTGACAGTGTACAGGATCCATTAAGACACAGCATCCTTGTGCATTGATTTGATACCCACCATTCCTCATGAAATGAACAGTAAGTTATGTGTGTAGAGGGTGTGGATTCTAACTAGGAAGCATGACTTGTCTGTTATGTCTGCCCAGGAGAACTTGTCAGGTACATGGGTGTGTTTGTTGGGCTAGCTAGACCGTCTTTTTATTACACTGTAAACTCAGGAGCTTTGAAATGGGATTCCAAGGGGAGCTTGTGGCTGTTTGAGCCATAA